>PVLD010002232.1:0-138058 GCA_004027595.1 Dinomys branickii
CATTATTTGCTATATATATTATTTTACTCATAGATTCTATGGCTATGATTTCCTTTCTTTTCTAGATTTATGAATAATGCATAATCTATACGTACATATTATTTAATATATACTTATTAAATAAATGTTATATAACATACATTATATATGAATAATATATGATTATATATTTTAGAGTACATATATTCTCTTTTATATTATTATATATAATAGGTTATAATACTCATAAATGTTATTATTATATATTATATTTTATATTATATATTAACTATGTAATATATAATAGGTTATAGATATAAAAACTGGTAATAAAAATTTTGTACTAGTTTTAGTATTTGATGACTTTCTTTGGACTTCAATTCATTGATGAAGGAAAATAGGACCAGCATTAGGCACTGTCTCTTGGATCCTCCTACCTGTGCAGCTGGGGTGGAACAGAGAACATCCTGGCAAAATTGTGAAACAGGCAAAACTTCAGAATTTCACTGCTGCTCTTGGAACCTCTCTTTGTAGATGTTTTGGTTTTTCCTGTCTCCCACAAAGCACCACCAGAGGCCCGTGCTTTCTCTGTAGTCTCCTAAGGGGTGGGACTGGCAAAGAAAAGTACTGTATCAAATTCATGTGTAACTTCACAGAGCAGCTACCACCTAACTTCTTCAGCTTAGATTACATTTCTTTTCATATTGTCTTAAAAAAATCTGTTTTTAACTTGCCCAAGGGAAGAATACATTAGTATTGTGGTTACAATGTCTTCAAACTTGCCCTGGGAACCTGACTTTCTGCACATATGTTACACTAAAATTTCTTTGCTGCCCATCAGTCTGTTCTCACACCCTAGTTCTCCCTCATTCCTTGGGATCCCACATGGATTTCAGGGAGCCACAAATTCTGGTGTATCTTTGATTTAGCTCAGTCTGTTCCCCAGATAAAAATCCTGGCCAGGAGTTGTCTGCCTGCTGAGCTCAGGCATCATAAGATCTCATCAGAGATGCAGTGTACAGTTGCGTGAAGATGTAGAATAACAAAGTTGGTGGTAACTGATGCAGTAACAAGATAACGAATGTGTGAGGTATCCAGGTTAGGAAGACACCGCAGTGGTTGCAGTGGGATGCTTAAGTAGGAGCTGATAAACCAGTTAGTATGTCTAGCAAAGCCAGAGAAGAGGAGGGCATTCCAGTTCACAGGACAGACCAAACAGAGCTGGTGTGCCGGTGGAAAGACTCAGGGATCTGGGAGACAGATGGGCATGGTTAGTGTACTGGGAAGTGACTATGGGAAGTAAAGTAGGTTTGGTGTGATGATTGTCGGTGCCAGGCTTCTACAGTTGGCAGAGTAAGCGCAAGGGGAGAGTTTATCATGGTTTAAAAACATTTAGTGTCCCCTTAAAATATCACCTCTTTCGGATCACAGATCCAGTCCAGTAAGCATTTAGTAAGTGACCTTAGTACTAAACATGGCAACAGGGAGTAGTGATGTATTCAAATAATACTTCTTCCATTTACCTGCTGGATTTTACTATTCTTTCTTCTTGTCCTCCAGATCAGACCTCCGCACACACCCTACCACATTCAGTGAAAGTGGTTTTCTTAAAATAGCTTTGTGAGGACCACACACTGTGTTGGACAGCTAGCTCATCTTTCACATGAACAATCTTTGGTTGCCCAGCACCATATCAAGCTTGCTGAGTACAGGTGCTGCTATGCCTTTGTTTTGTAGGATATGATTGAAAGCCTAAGCAAAATGGGAAATTAGAAGAAGACTGATAAATTCAGGAAAGGAGAAATTAATTGTTACTTTCATAAGTAAAAAATAACTCTAAAGAAAATAGCAAAAATTACTCTGGCACATTTTCTAAACATATCTTTATTTTGGGTTGGTACTTTGCACTTGTTGCTTTTGGGCTTACCATCTGTTCACACATAATTTTTTACCCCAGTCCTTGAGCTTTTGAAGATATAGAGCCTAAACTATAGTCTGATTCTCCCACTCTGTATCCTGGCCAGAAAGTGCAGGGTACTAATAACTGCACAGTGATTCTGCTATTAAACCTTACAAGACCTTATTAAAACAGAGGGGATGCAGTACCCCAATATGAGGAGAGTTGATTCTGTGTGTACTCTTAGGCCATTATTATACCCAATAACCCAGATTTAGAAGATAAACCTCCAAGCCTTAAGGGACACCTGGAGCTTGAGTCAGTTGTTCTGTCAATGCAGTTATCTCAGTTTCTTTCAGTTGGCTGAGGGGTACCAACAGGATGTCATCCAGTGCTCCATTCGATTAAAATGTTTTGGTGCCTGCTTGAATTGCATTCCCTTAATGCTAATAAATCCATAATGGTCACACAGGCAGGAGTGGCATATGAATCGCTCTGGAAGTGCAATCCACTACTCCGCACCTTGGGCTTGTTTCTCTGTTCATTCCCTCCTAGGGTTTGGTACCTGTGAAGGAGACAGTCTCTTTTGCAGCCATTTAGCATCCATATTCTACAATCTTATTCCCTTATGCTGGTCAAATCCAGATTATCTATGCAGACAAATGAATTAGATACACTATTAGATACACTATTATGTATCTAATACATAGATAGTCTAGAGTCATTCATAATTTTTTAAAAAGTCTCTTATGCTCTGGAATGTATCCTATATTCAGATAGATCCTATATTCATCAAATGTGACTGTAGAAACAGTGAATTCTTGATTCTGGACATCACTTAAAATATTTGAACTCTCTACAGAGGCCTTGATTTGTGAAGGAAACTCTAATTTTGCTGTTTATTCTCTATGTTCAACCACTTTTGAGGCAATTTAAGGTTCCTTTTTTTAGACTCTTTCTAGAGTGAACAGGAGCAGTAATTTTGAAGTGGACAGTGAGAATTTAATGAAATACCTATGAGGCTGAAGATGCAACTGTCTGGTTACTGTTCTCTTTTAGGAAGACTTATAGTGTTTCTGTCTACATCAGGAAACTCTTCTGAATTACTAGCTTGTGTGATGCATGACCGTCACATAAAGTCATTACATTTCACATAAAGGACACAAATGCATCCTCTAGACAAGAGAGATATCCTATTACTAGACACATAAGTAACATCCTTGTGAGTTTTCCCTTTAGGCAAATTAATGCTTACAATTTGGCATTTTTCCTGTGAAAGAATTTCCTTCACCATTGACTACCTGAGAAAATTCAACATAGCTTATCTTTGAGATGTGTGAGCAGTTTTGTTATACCTTCCTAGGATTCTGAGGATGGAACAAAACAGGGAAGATTTAGGTTGTCAGCAACAGATTCTCAGCTCTCTTTCGAAATGTCATATCAGACTGAGCGTTTTTTGTTTGTTTGTTTGTTTCAGGCTTGTTCGACCTTTATTAGAAACCAAATCTAGACAGAAAACGATCCTTCTAACACTTATACAGAAGAAAGATTTTATTCACTTAGCTAGGATTAGGACTCCTATTGAAAATCCTTGAGATAGAGTCACAGTAGGACAGAAGAATAACTTCTAACAGTCCATAGCAGAGTAGAGTAACTATAGTTGGAAAGTGGGTAGCAGAGAAGACTTTGATTATTTCTAACACAAAGAAGTGATAAATGTCTGAGATACTGGATATGCCATTTAGTCTGATCTGATCATTTGACATTGTATACATGTATTGAAATATTATACTGTTCTTCATATATATATATATGTGTAATTTTAGAACCATTAATTTTTAAAAATAAATAAAATCCCTGGGCACTACTATTATGATCAACTTTCACCATTCTTTTTATAAACACTTGCCCGGCACCCGTAGTCTAGGACCAAACACGGGAGCGTGGTGGTTACAGGCATACTGCAGGGAATTTGCTTCCCCGGGAAGCTTAGAGCAGCACAAAACATGCCCGCCAGAGGGAGGCGCTGCACTCACTCTCTGCTTGAGCTCGGTGAACGAGTGTTCTGCTCAACTGGGTGGCTGTGAGATGACTATGCAGAGATGTGGATATGAAGCCAGGATATGAAGACACGGTGGGAACCAGAAAAGGAGCCAATTCAAAATGCTGTGGGCAAATTTTACCCCTTGTCCTTTATGCCTCCATTTGGACTGTGCAATTCATTACCAATTCTTCCTTCACAGGCTTATTAAGAGGTCTCCTTTGAATACACCTCTGTGAACACCCCAAGACTTAGTGCATCCAAACCCGATAGCTGGCAAATCAACTGCAGTTGCTTTTCAAGCTACCCTATTTAGTACCTAATCACATTTCTCAAAACAGTTTTTCCCACAATTTTTATTTCTGCTAAAAAGCGTGAAGCTAAACCAATATAAACGCACCCTGCAGGCCTTGCCTCTTCCTAGGAAGTTTGGTGCAGACCCCTGCATCTGCAAGCCTTCCAGCCTCCCAGCAGTGTTCTGCTCCTCAGCAATACCCTGGTCCTTTCCTGCACAGATTTCTTTGCCTCTTGCTTTTGTATTCTTGATGTTTGTCTCAGCATATAGAAATCTTTCCATTGTAACTGAAATGCATTGAGTGCTTCTGGTAAGATCTAGCCAGATACCAACATTTCTCAGAACATTTCTCTGGTTTTCTGGAATCTTCTTTGGTTACAAATCATTTATCCTGAATTACTTCATTTCCTTGTCTTGGACACCACATTGGACACTTTTGCAAGCTGAAAGTTAAGGGTCACTTTAATGCGAAGACTAATTTATGGCTGGAACTAGGTTAGGCACCTGCCTGATAGTCTGTAGTGTCCAATGTAGAAAACTAGGCCAAAAGAGTGTTCTACTTCAGCATGAGAAAGGGAAAGTGATGTATAGTTAGCTGAGACTTTTGGTGAACACTAAAATCCTAATTAAATATGATTTAATCCTGCTTATAGTGGCAGAAAAGAGTTCTTACAGTTCTTTTGTCTGATTACATCACTTGCTACATTAAGTTCATTAGGAATATTAGGCAGTGAATAAAGGCCAAAGGAAATGGACCATTTTCAGTGAATGAAGAAGAGCACGGAAACCATTCAGTAGTCAAGATGGATCGTAGCAATAAACTGTGGATTCATTTCCTTGACACTCTATTCAAATGTGTGTCTGTTGCCTGCTCTATTCAGAAACACAAATATGAGGAATAAGATTTACAATGTTATTCGGAGCTACTTTTTTTTTGGAGGGACAGATGCTATAGCTGATAGCAGAAAATTTTTAAGTTATAGCCCATGCATAATGTTATGAGAGCTCAGTCATCTTATCAAGTTGGGAGAAGAGGAATATTTTATGTATCTTTCTGTTTTATTTAGATAATCAGGTGGCATCAATGGAAGGGTACCTGGTTGCTTTTCAGAGACTTGCATGAAGCCTTTCTCATACAGCCAACTTAAAGTCTGGGTTCCATATAGCCAAAGGCTTTTGCATAGATTTTTTTTTTTTATAGATTTGTGACTGTGAAAGATAAACCTTTCCAAAGCTTAAAATTATGCAGTGTTTTCAAAGAAGTAGCCATTGCACTTTTGTAGGAATTTTAATTTAATAGAGAAATGAAAGGAAAGCAGTCATATCTTTGCAACATTGCCTAACCACTGTAGAAGTATATATTAAAATTCATACCATTTGGATATTCATGCCTATGGCTTTCAAAACTTTTTCTTCAATCCACTCCCTTCCCCAACCTCCAGGAGAAACTACATTGCAGATAGAAACTGCTGCCTTCTAACACTAATGGGCTTTATATTAAAAAGTACTTTTTCAAACACTCTCCTCATAGGCATTAAGCAATTTTATTATGTGAAGATTATGATGATTGTCTTGTAAACACAGAAGAGGCACAGAGCATTGTTAGCCAGGCATTGACTGACTCACAACTGTACTTAGGGAATTTGAACTCAGCAGAGTATACCAAAAAGAAAGAGATGAGAAGAATCAAAGCAGGGAGACCTGTTGGGAGGGCAATGATTCAGGAAATTTTAAAGTGGACACTGGAGAATACTATGGCATTGAAAATTCTGAGGAAAGGCAGATATTAGAATATTTATGGATGAAGAATCCTTGGATTTGGCCACTGATGGGACATAGAGAGCAAAGTTGCAGGGGACTCAGAAATGACTGGAGATTTCAGTTTGGAGTATTGAGTTTGGAGCTCCATTGAAGGCCTTGTTTTTGAGGGAAATGGGAAAGGATGATTTCTGTGCTGCCATATTGACTTGCAAACCTCGCATAATTAGAGAAGCAGAGCTATATCACAGTGCACTGGCCTACGGCATTGTTTGTAGGCACGGATTGTAGTATTTGCAGTTTCTGACAATGCAAAGAAAGCCTCTGATGCAAAGGTGAATTAAATTTTCCTGAGCGGTGGAAGATGATGAAAAACAAACAATCAAACAAAAAGCAATCACTACAGAAATCCATCATTAGTGAGCTCATCCTTTTAATATTTAGAGCCGACATTTTAAAAATAACTTGTCTTTGCAATTGCTGATGGTTTCATGTTTGGCTTTCACTGCTAGCTTCTATGACCCAATTAGCATGTCCCCCTAATTGATAATTGATCATTCTTGCAGCGGGATACAATAAAGAGATACAACCGTCCACTTTTCCAAAGCCCTGAGGCTGCACGGGGAGAAGATGGTAACTAGTGATCCCCGGTAAGCGAGGACAAAGTCCTCTTTTCCCTACCTTCCCTGAACCAAGTGAGGCCCTGGTATCTCGTACTGAGATTCCTGCCCAGGGATTTGGGACAAATTGTTCAAGAGAGCCTGGGGTGAATTTTTTAGAAAAAGGACAACAGCGGGGGAATCTGGTGAGGCCACAAGTAACCTAGATACCTGCCATTTGAGATTACATTACGTACCCTCAATGCCTTTATTCAAGTATCACCAGGCTGCCACCCAAGGATCAGGAAAGATGCTGCCAAATATATGGGTGCAGAAGTTTTGGAAAAGACCTAAGCTAGGGTATTGCAGAAGATGATAGTCAAGGCATTACCTCTGTACCTCACTCAAGTTCCTGTTCTTGCTTTGATGAACTGATTGATTTCTATTTAGACCGCTTCTTTTGTTTATGTATTTAAAAGGCAGCAGCAATTGTGCTTTTTCTCCTAGAGTCTGTATTTCCAGTAGAACTCTGCAATAGCCATTGTTGCTTCTCAAATCGGTTAAGTACTCAGTGAAGATTTCTCAAGACAAATGTCCCTCAGAGATTATGGCCCTCCAGATTTGTTTTTCTCATTTGTCTCCCATTTACAACATGTAGGCTCATCACTCTCTATTTTCTTTTGAAGGTAGCTGTGAATTAACAGTATGACCAAACATGTTACATATTTATCTCAGTGATAGAGTTTAGATTATTATTCTTTTTTGGTACTGAGAATTGAACTCAGGACCTTGTACTTGCCAGGCAGGTGCTGTGCCACTGCACTCACTATATCCCCAGCCCTAATATTAGAGTTGAAAAACTGGAATTTTAACATCTGACTTGCTGCTAAAACAAGCTTTTGCAATGTGATGTGGATGTACTCTTTTCTTCACACTTTATAAGAGAAGAAACAGAAACTGAGCGTGTAGGGCACTCTTTTCCCAGGGATCAGATTGACAGCTGGCAGAGAGAGCAATGAGGGCCGGGGACGCGTGTGGTTAACCTGAAGGAGTCTGCAGTCTCTTCTGCCAGGAGAGAAGGAAGCTAGCCCTTCAGTGTGCAGACAGCATTTCTTGGGCCCTTGGTGTGATAGGAGGGTGCCGTGAGGTTGCAGATTAAGGCCTGATGAGCGCAGCCTTAGACCTTCCCCACTACTCTCGCCAGAGTGCCGGTGCTGTCAGGTCTTGTATATTATGACTTCAAGTGTGACTGCATTTGAAAAAAAATCAGTTGTGCTATTCTAGCTTTTTAGAAGTTTAAAAACCATTCTATTACCTCTTAGGATGCTAATCTTCCTTTTTCTGTAGCTCTGAGTGTCAGATTCTGCCTCGTTTTTACATAACTCACAATTTACTCATTGGGATCATACTTTATTTTTTCTTCTAAACTTTTGACCCCACACAGAAATGTTCAATTTTACAACAGTGTTTGTTGATGATCTTAAAAGTTCCCACATGATCCACTGGATCAGACAAACTTTGCAATACTCTTCTCTGAGAAATGCAGTGATTATTACTTTGGGTGGAATATTTTCCCTCTCAGATTTACTTCTTTAGTTAATGCCATGCTGTCTACCATCAGCCTGTTTGGGGCTGAGCCTTCTCTGATCCCCAGAGGCACAGTTCCGCTCCTAGTAGAGCATCAGGCCTGTCAATCCTGTGTCTGAGCTATGCACAGAGTCCTCTTTCCTCTACTCCTTCACTCAGAGATTTGACTACCCTCGTGCCCGTGGCATTTTAGGTGTGCCAGAGCACCTAGTCCTGTGCAGTCAGATGTCTCTCAGCTCAGCAGCTCTGCTATTCCACATTTGTAAAAGTTTCTCTTTTCGGGTTGCTCGCTAAAGGCAATTTAAAAGCTTTACACGATGATTGCTGATGGTCACGTGGGTGATACTGCATATGAGACGGGTGAACCAATGCTGTCTATCTGCCCCCGGCACGGGATTAGATTTCCATCTTGAACATGCTGTTCTTGAACATCTTGCCCTGAATTTTTCCTTACTGGGTTTTGAGGAAGGTTCACCTCTGTCATTGTATCCATTGCACCCATTTCCTTTTATCCCACCCTGCCCTGAATCTCACTTCTGTCCTTCCTTGATTCTGCTCTTGATATTAAAGCTGAGACTGAACTCTGTTAGGTGTCAAGGCCAAACAGATGTATGTACAAGCACAACCCCGGAGGAAGTGAACTTACACTGCTAAAGCCTCCTTCGGTTCAATGCCACATAAATAATGCAGCTTCTCCTGGCATGCAGTACCCTTGGGCCCAGGGAGTGAGCACCATGCCATAGAAAGCCAGGACCATAATCAGGGCACCATTTTCATTAGCTGAGTGAAAAATGAAGTTCAGACTCCTTTTTGTATTTTTCTCACATCTTAGTTGTCCCAAGTCTATGGAAACACATAGAATTCTCTGCTTTTTAAACATTTAGGAGCTCGGCAGGGCCCAGGAAAAGGAGCACTGCATGTGGCATCTGATCTGTGGTCTGACCCATGCTGCTTGGTTGGTGTGTGGTCACTCAGTTTTATTATCTGTGCAATGCATACAGGTTCACTCTGCTGTGGACCACATGAATGTACCAGTGCTGACTGTTTCTTTCCTATACTCCCTAAATTGCTGCAGCATCACGGGAGGCACCTTTGGGGAATAAGGAAATGAAAAGAAATGAAGGTGGGACTCTGGCCTCTCTCTCCCAAGAGCTCCACACCTCCACTGTGTTCAGCAGTAAAACAAAATCTCCCAGAGTGTGATTTCAGACACATTTGTTTGGTGGGCTCTTCAGCGTTCCATCAAAACAATCTTTTTTACTCAAATTGGTGAGGTATTTTCTTCAGGAGTTAAAAATGTGAAAAAAGATTTTTTAATTGCAAGATACTGCAGAGCATCTGCTACACATTATAAAGTTTGTAGACATCCAAGAGAGGCACAATGTACAGTTCATTAGACAATTTTGGATTACTGCAACAAAATGCATGAGGAAGTTAACTTTGTGAAGAGGAAGGGGTTGTTTAATTCATAACTTTGGTGGTTGAAAACCATGGGTCCTGTACAGCTCAGGCACATCATGTCAGGTAGAAGTAGTAACAGGTCTTCAACAGGAGCAAACAGCAAGGATGAACAGGGCCAGGACTGCTCCTTCGGTAACAGTCCTCTTGTGAGAACTCAAGGGGTCACCCAGGTTTTCATGAGGTTGCTCATGAACTACCCCATAACTCAAGTGATCTTAGAGTCTCCTATCAGACCCTAACTTCCAAAGGATACAGCACCTCTAAACGGTGCTACCCTGATAACCAAGCCTCCAATCACAATGGACTTTCCAGAGATGCATGCCATATTCAAATCGCAAAAGTCCTTCAAATTTACCTACACACTATAACTTTTTCTGAGGCATATGTTATTGGACTAATAGTCTTACAAACTGTGTTGCTAGGACATAATAAAATGCAGGACATAATCCCATGCTAATTGTATTGTCTACATGCTACAAAGGATCAGAAAGTCAACAAGAGGATGGCTTCCTACAATAAGGCTCATGGAGAGGAGATGGCTGTTAAAGGACCTAGGGAATGAACGAAAATGAAAAGAGGCTATGAGCAAGCATTTTCTCATTTTATCTTTTTGACATAGGGCCAGTCAGCATCTCCGTTTTATAGAGAAGGTGAACTGAGGTTGGGTGATCTGTTCAGAATCTGTTCACACAGCAATGAAGCAGTAGAGGGAGCATGTAAGCTCAGAGTTTCTGCTCTTCATGCCGCAGAGCTACCCTGGGAGACAGCCACAGGCCTTAGCTAGCTGGCATGAGCAGTGCCTGCTGCCAGTGGTGCTGAGGGGACTGAGCAGTACCAGACTGCAGAGCCCTCGGGAATCTGGCACGGAGCTGAGACTCTTGTTTAGAGCAATACACACAATGTGTGTGCCTATTCTTGTGTGGCCCTACAGTGCAAAAGACACCCTACTGAGAGAGGAAGCAGGGGCTGCATCAGTGCAGGAGAAATGGTGCATGTAAAAATTTGCCTAAAAATTCAGAAGGGCTCTGATCATGTTTAATAAGACAGCACTTTTAAGTCCCTTGTCTGCCCCCTCCTCTAGGAAGCTCAGATCCCGTGTACACACACACAGTCATCTTGGTGAGCTTAAGAGACTTACCTAAGAAGAAAACATTTAGTGCCCTTATTGGCAAGGGATGTTGTCTATGCTTCATTTGTTTCACTCATCTATGGTAAAAACCATAGCTTCAGTACTTAACAGTATAGAGAGAACCAGCCTGGGTCTACTAACAGGTGATATGAGAAAAGAAAATCACAGAGTGCCTCCACCCACAAACCAGGTACAAAAAACAGAAGAGCTGTTCTAGTTATTGATATTTTGATTAAATTAATAGATCAGTTGCATGCTCAATGTATTTGTTCATATTATACATTGAGGAATAGGTAAACAGTTGAGGGCCAGGGATATAGCTTCTCGGCAAAAGCAGCTGCCTGGCAAGAGCAAGGTCCTGAGTTCGATTCCGATACCAAAATAAATAAATAAATAAATAAAAATAAACCATTGACATTTGTCAATATGTGTATTTTAGCTAGGATGGGTAAGAAAACTGGCAATTTTTAGGCTAGTGATTTTCAAACAATTCAGGTGGTGGAACAGAAGGAGTGTGATACAATATTGAAATATTTAATTCTTATATTTCACTTCATGGACTAGGACTAAATGTGATGACAAAACTGTGATTACTTCATATGCAGCAAGACAAACTCATACCAATGAACATTTGTATCTGTAAAAGAACAAATTTCTTCCATCAACAACTATTCAGTAGTTTCTTTATTATACACCTATAATTTACTTTAAATTTTAAATGAAGTAGCCTTAGACTTGGTAGGTGCCTAATACTTACGGAAAATTGATTTCAAATGATGCTAACAATATTAAATTATTGTGGTTTTGGAGCAGATAAAAAATAGTGGTACTTTGGTTCACAAATGCTTTTGTTTGCAAACAATTTGGATTGCAAACAAAAGTGTTTGGCAAAATTTTGTTTTGGTTTGCAGACTCTATATTAGGTACCAAACATGACTGTGACTACCTTTCCTACACAGTTACAAACATACAAACGTGTCCATATTTTCCAAAATCATGGAACAAATTAAGTTCATTAACCGAGCTACCACTGTATTTTTGCAGTGTGACTTGGTTGCTTCACTTGTACAAACTTTGAGAATCATGTGTACAAGAAGTGTTTAAAATCCTCCCAATCACCAATAATGCTATTTATTAAGTACTCACGATATGCTATATTATACATCTACAAAATTTTAGAATCACTGCATCTCTTTGAGACAAATACACACAAGGACACTGAGACAAAAAGAGATCAAGTAACTTGTCTCAAACTCCCTGCTGATTTGTAAGTCATTCCTCAAATCACCAGCTCCTTGCAGACCACACGTATGTAAAACCTTGGCACCACTGGGTTTAACTCTGCTGCTGCCTATGCAAATTTCCATTCCACTCACTAAGTACATGATCCTAAGAACAGAATACCACATATAAGGCTGCAGTTTAAAGAATAGAAGCCGATGCTGAGGCTTTGTGACCAAGTATCTTTTAGCTTTCCTGTTCTGCCTGGTAGCAGAACACGGCAAAGTGCAGGGCATTCTGATAAGCTGCTTTGAAGTGTTGACTGTTTCTTGTTCACTTTAGCTGCCATCTTTAGATAGCTCATTAGATCCATGACCCTTGGCATGGCCTAAGAGTGGAGACCTTCTTACACTGCCCTTCAGCGTCACATAGCATCAATGCTGATGCACTTGTAGCTAGAAGTATCTCAGCATTACCTGTCATGTGGGACATACTCCGATTCCCATTCTCCCAATGGGAATTTACAGATCTAGTCTTCCTTGAAACAAGAGCCAATGATACCCAGAACTTAAACGTGAGTTCTAAATCTCATTTGAGCTTATTTGTTTTCTGAGCCTCAATGTGCTTCTCTGTGCAGTGTGGGTGGTGACCTTTAGCCTGTGAGATTATTGGGAACATGTAGAGCTGTAAGGTACAGATAACCTTATATAATAATTTCTCATAACTGAGAGACTATATTAATTAAAGTTAGATGAATTAGAATAGATTCAAGCTCTTTCTTTTCCAATTGTGTCAAAACTTTTCAACCACCCAAACTGTAAGTGAATATCAATATTCCAAGTTTACCAGTAAATACAATCAGAGTAACTACATGAAGAAGTCACATGCTTTGTCTTAACACTGGTTAGTAGCAGAAAGAAACTCAGGTTTCCTGAGTTTTGATCATGGCTTAGGAGACAGATTTTACAGTGCTCCTACAAAAACATGCTATGGAAAAAGAAGTCCACCCTTGCATGTATGTTGGGGTAGTGCTGGGGACAAGGTGACAAGATCCTCCTCCCCCTTGCCCAAGACATTAGGAAGAGGCCATTGACAGCTGTCTGACATAGAGCAACATTTCCTTTCTGTCAAAATCCATAGATCTGTGTCAGTTTCTTTAAGCAGTTCTTATTCAAGATCTGGGTCAAGTTCTTAATTCCTTTCTTGAACTTTCAAGAATAGAATAAAAACTCGAATCCTTCTCACTTCTTCTTTGTACATCCTGTATGATCTGGAGGTAAAACTTACGTACTTTGTGGGATACCACTCTGAAGGGTGAAATGTACTGCAGACCAGGCTGTGTAGAAAGCATAGTTGTTATTTATGTTTCTCCATCTCTCCTGCAGTCACCCCACTGTGCTTTTAAGGAGGATTGGAGAGGGAGAACTGAATCCCCACAGTGAGGAGTAATGAGTTTCCCTAGCTTTTTCTTGAACCAGCTCTTTGGAAAGCTAACCTTCTCCCCAGGCACTCAGTACTAATTAAGAGGAGGGGTGGCTGTATTGGTAGATATCTACTGAAGCATTTCTGCAATGCTTTTTATCACTTGAACATCAACTTCCTTTTCGTCTTAACTCTCTATGAGTATTTATGCTTAGGAAGAGCTCAGGAGACTGGACTGAGACTCAGGAAAGGCACACTGTAGTTATAGGTTTAAAATTCCTTTCATGTTCTAATGCAGGGTCTGTGCTTAGATTGCCAGGGTTTGCAGCAAAGTCTTGCCACTGTTGATGTGCCTTGGCGGCATCACTTACCCTCTTTCATACTCAGCCTTACCACCTGTAGAACAGAAATAGCAGTGCCATCCTCAATGGGGTCATTTTGAGTATCGGAGGATTGTTTATGTAAATTACATAACTCTTCCACAAACTTCTCTCTCAGAAACTTGCCTTTCTGGTATTTTAATCAGTCTCTTACTTAGCTAACAATTATAGACCATCAACTTTGTGTGGAACAAGGTGTTGTTGTTAAGGACTTTACAGAAAACATTCCAGCCTCTCAGGGACACTAAAATACCAGGCACATATGTGCAGTGGCATTGAGCAAGGCATCTTGGGTGGGTTAAAAGACATCTCCTACTACCTTGTAATATGGTATGATTCAGAGCTGAATGGCAAAGAAAGAAGCAAGGGAAATGACATGATCAAAAGCCTATCTCAATACACGGTCTAGACACGTTTGTAACTGCATTTTCCTGCAGGATCTGCAGGGAATCTACTAATCAGAAAAGCTCATCTCTGTACCTGGGCCTTCAGTGGGATTATTTCTCTTCAGGAACTTCAGCCTTCTGTTTTTTCCTCCACATCATCATTTTAAGACAGAGGCTTCCAAATGCCATTCCTCTCCTGAAGTCAATATATTTTTACACTTGGAGTTAGCTGCAAAGTGTTTCGCAGCTCGTAAGTCATTGGGAAAATTTGATGATCCTTCTACTAAAATATTGCTGCCTGCAGACTCAACTGTAAAATGCAGCTGTCTTAAGTGTTGGCACTGAGCACAACTCCCAACACACACAGGGGTGTACACATGTACACACGTACATATACTCACACATACGCATAGCATGGGAATGGATGAGATTTTACTATGTGAGGAGATTCTTTTTTTTTTTTTTTGCGGTACTGGGGATAGAACTCAGGACCCTGCGCTTGCTAGGTAAGCGCTTATTCCACTGAGCTATATCCCCAGCCCCTATGTGAGAAGATTCTGCTCAGTTATAGGTAGCATTCCTTCTGAGCAATTTTGGAGGTGCTATGTAGAAAATAAGAATCTGCGCCCTACAAACTGGTGTGTGTGTGTGTGTGTGTGTGTGTGTGTGTGTGTGTGTATTGTGCATGTGCACACACACAAGGTTGGAGATCTAGACAAAATGAAACTGAGCTTCACGATAACTATGATTAAGATGAGGATATTATTTTTCAGATAAGAATATTATTTCAAAGACAGAGGCAGGAGGGGACAGGGATATCAAAATTGACAGAGAAAATGGAATAGTCACTTTTGCACATGGGAAGGGGACCAAGAGTTGGATACAAGGGGAAGGAGAAGGAAGAATTAAAATGAAGTATGTCTATGTACAAATTCTCCACAGTAAATGTGATTATTGTGTGCTGCAGTTGTGTACTAATAAAACATCAGTATTAGTTCAACCTTAAAGTTCCACTAAGAAATATTCCCCTTTTCTCGTACCTTCCCCAAAGAGTTAAAGACTTCCTGTTACAGTGATACACGTGTGGTCATGTCCATAGCAGCACAACTCATAGTAGCCAAATCCCGGAAGCATCTTAAATGTCCATCAACAGATTGTGGAATAAATCAAATATGGTGCTGTGCACAGTGGAGCACTACGCTGCCACAGGGAAGGATCAGCTTGGGTGATCTGTAGGAAAACAGATGGATCTTGAGACCATAATATGAAGTGAAATAAATCAGAAACAAAGTCAAATGTTGCATGATTTTTATAGGAGACCCCCCAAAATAGAAATAAAGGGCAAAATAATATAGATAATAGGATGCAGGGAGGTTGATTTTTCTCAAAGCAGAATGGGATGAAGAAGGGAGGAAAGGGAAGGTGGTGAAAAAAGTGCTGAGATGTTTTACGCAAATGTGCCCCGACCCCCCAGGAATGTAATCACTGTGCACTGAAAACTCGTGCAAATAAAAAATAAAAACTGAGAAAAGAAACGTCAACTCAGTTGCTAATCTGTAGAGGGTTAGCTGTGTAGAAATAGGAAACGATCTTAAGTAAAAAGTAAATAAATTCAATTTTATAGTTGGTCTAAAAGCAGTCATGAATTAAGAAAGTGATGAAGCTAAAAAATAATCTATTATCTTAATACTGACAATTACTATGAAGTCTTAATTAGCAATTGGGCTATTTCTTGTTATAGGAAATAATGTTAATGTTAGTAACAAGGAGCATATTTTCTATCAATTGTTTATACAGAGAGAGAGGGATAGGGAGAGAGAGCAAGAGAGAGACAGAGACACACAGACGGAAGCAGAGACAGAGACAGAGACAGAGACAGAGACAGAGAGATCCAACCAGAGGTCAGAGACAGGATACATTCTCGAGAGGACTGTTGGCTGTCTTACTTCTCAAGCTAGGGTATCAATGCTAGATCTATATACTGTCTTTCTCACAGTACAGTTTGCATGAACCTGAGAAAATTATTCATGAAAATAGGCTCATTGAGATACACTCCCTCATCTGTAAATGTCCCTTACCTCCAATAACTTTAGAATTAAATGCATTCACATAAATGGAAATGTGCTTTGCAATATGTCTGATGAACTTTGAAATGAATAGTTCCCTGCTCCTTTTCTCACCAGCCTGTGGGTAATGACAATTTTCCCACCTCTTCCTTTTCAGAGACTCACTCCATTTCCTGATATTAATCTGACTGTGAATCTGTACATCAGAGATCACCCCTTAGGAGACTGAGCTGACTCAGGATCATCTCCTGAGCTGCCCTCCTTAAGTAGCCTGTAGACCAACTGCATTAGATGATTTTAAACATAAGCAATTAATCTTCCAAATGTTTTGAAAATGTCACTGATTTATTTGGAGAATGGTCCTATAAGCAAACTTCTAAAGAAAAATTTTCACACTTACTTCTGACCATACTTTGTTGGAAAATAGTGGCAGTTGTACATATTGGCAACTGCTTCAAGAATCTTTGTTCTCACCCAAAATTCATACAGAAATTGAAAAGCATCAAAGTTTCTATGAAAGTGAGGCTCTCTGTGTATAGATTTTTCAAGTGTAGAATCAATGTCCTCTTTGAAATGATGGCTTAAGTGTAATCTTACCACTGTCATCCATGCTGTACATCAAATTACCAAACCAGGACCATGGATTTACTGCCAGACAAAAGAAAACCTTCTCTTTCCTGAGCAAAGGAATCACACCTACAGGTGTATTTTTATACCTCTAGAGAGGAAAGAATAGATGCTTATTATTATTTTTAAAAGCTAGAATCCATGTTGAATTTGAAGTCTTTCAGAAACCATCACATGATATCTGACACAGAGAAAACCTGATTTATAACCCTGATCACCGTGTTATCCCTTTTCAAACAAACATTGGGCAGAATCCACAACATGGAGGTATTTAACAGTGAAGAAAGAGGTATTCAGTCAAAGTTGGAGTCTTAGCTTGACCTCTTTCTTGCTTCCTTCACCACCTTCCTTTATTCATGCCCAAGTGACCACCTCATTACACAAAGGTTGCTCAGCATGTAGCAAGGACCAACCTCAAGGAAGAGCTCCTGAGTTCCAGGGCTATTTCTGCCTATCCCAGGTAGGCAAGTGTCCATGGAGGAAGGCAAACAAATCATTATATTGTTTTAAATGATTGCTTCCTACCAAATGCTCTTTTTTGTTATACACGCGTAAGCAGTAAAGTTCCTCTGCATCCCTTTTTCCTTTAAAAAATGCCTTCAGTTTTAAGATCTGTTGATGAAGCTATCCTTTATATGCAGCCTTTTTGTGAGGTGCTAAACATACCTATGTTTAAAGTCGTTTATTACTTTAAAGTGTTCGAAGATGGAGTCAACATTATATTTTCCTGATTCATGCAGATGGGTTGTGCCTGAATATCACTGACTTTGTAGGCCATAGGCCTGGTGCATCTGTGCCAGCTTGAAGTAACTGGAAACTTCTCTCCAGCATGAGGCAATAATGGGGAACACGTAGGAAATGGCCAGCTCAGGTGCACCATGGAAAGGCCTCTGTTAAAAAAAAAAAGGAAAGGCCTCTGTTACTGTAACTACTGTGCTGCATTCCATGGACTTTTTCCTGTCTTCCTCCCTTCCTGAGGTCTCTGAAGGCAAGTGGCTTTTAATGGTCTCTGGATGCTCATTGCCTGGCATGGTTCTGGGCAGAGAGAGGGTGCTTTGTTCATGTTTGATGAACAGATGAGGGTCCGAGGGTGGTGATGGGAGTGATCTGAAGCAGTTAGACTTTCCAATTCAGAGGTTCCTTCCACTTGCCAGATGTGTTATCTTATTTGAAATTCATTGTGTTGAGAGAATGGCCCATGAGGGGCTCTTGAAGAAAGACTATGCCAGTTCTTGATTCCAGTCTTACTAAGCAGTGTCTTGTTGCCTCTTGCAGAAGGAGGCTCCCTTTGCTGAGAATCTCAGTCTGTCAAAAAATATTTTGCCATCAAAATATTTTCCGTTGCCAACATTGTCTGAAAGCATTTTTGGTAAAGGACCAGGCATAAATTTTTTTGACTTTATGGCCCGTGTGGGCTCTGCCAGTTACTCAAGTCCCCTGTGATGGCATGAGAGTAGCCATAGATACTGTGGAACAAATGATGTATCTTCCAATGAAGCTTCATTTTCCCCATCAGGTAACAGCCTGGGTTTGGTGGATGGGTTGTGGTTTGCTGGTCCCAGTCCTACCTTATAATCTAAAGGTCTCTTACCTGCCAGCTTGTTTTTTCTTACCTGCCACCAATAAGAATGTATAAAATGAATGACCCTTGCATATGTCCTGGCTGTGTAAGGTCAGATACACTTCTTGGTTCGTGTTCACTGAAAGTCTAAAACACTTTAAAAGATCCTCAGTCTCTGATGGCATGCATTCTCAAGGTTATCTCTGTCCTGCTCTTTTAAATCCAGATGAGCCCCTTTCACAATGTCTATAAATGAACAATCAAAAGCGCCCACAATCAGACTGTCCAAGACATGAATATATCGCTCTTCTTTAAATACTTTAGGGCAGAAGAAACAAGGAGTCACATTGTAAAAATGCAGATAACTTCTCATTGAATGTTCAGCATTACCATTTTTAGATCCCTTTCAACCACTCTGAAACTACCTTGGGTCACTTGGCTGTTTCCCCCGAATAGCCCTCAGGATATACCAATCTGCTTTCTTCATTTTTCTCATTCCAATAAAAATCTAAACATTTTCTTGTGCCTCTTGCAGAGCAGTATTGGTTGCCTCTGCACACCAGTGTTACTATTTCTCCTCATTTATGCCGTGCTTGTTACCTAGTATTTCACCAAGCAGAAAGGTTAGAATATGAGGGTGATGCGTCAAGCATGTCTCCCCACATTGTGCATAATGCTATTACCAGCAATGGGTATCCAGCACTCCATTTGCTCGTGAAAATCAAAGCCTAAGCAAAAAGAAATTTCTCTCATAAGGTACCCTTTTGTTGGCTCCTCCTAAAGTGGAATCAGATTCACAGGTCTCAGCATACCAGTTCTACTAGAGCTCCAAAGCACCTGTCCAGTGCAAAGTCTTTGTTTCCAGGAGTGAAAGGTCTGAAACTTAATAGGAAAGGACTGACCTGCTGAATATGCAATTGATACTTTTGAGGTAGGATTAAGAATGAAGTCTATAAATTTTTAATGCTAAAGAGAGCAATATTGGTCAGGTTTTATAACTAAAATATTACTAGGTATCATTATTATTATTGCTTTTAAAAGCAGCACATGCTTCATTGATTAGTGCTTTTAATAAATCACTGTATGTCTTACTCCTGTGAACATTTAATCCTTTTAATGATAATTTCTGTAAGAGTTCCTAAACTGGGATATCAAAGGTAAGGGAAAGAGCTGGGCAGATGCTTTTCTTCTTAGCATGTGAAGGACTTGGTTCTGGATGGCTTATGTGGTGAGAAAGAAGAGCATTTTATGAAAAACAGTATTTCATTCTGTGATCTTGTCTATTTTTCAGGCTTTCCTCATCTCTTGAGACACGTTTCTTATAATGACGCCTTACGCTTATGTAACTCCTGATGTTTCTTGAAGTTTTGTTATGTATCATAATACCTTTTGATCCTTCCCAAGAAAGCAGCGACTGTTGTGTATATGCAGGGCTATATGTGCTCTTAAAAGTCTCAGTGACAGTTGAGCCGGCCAGCTCACTCTCTCCAGCGACACTCAGCAGAGGTCCTGCACATACGCAAACACACGAACATGTGCTGCCGAGCCCTTGCTACCGCCTCCCTTCCTCTCCCTCTTCTTTCCCTTCCTCCTGCTTCTCCTTCTCTCTGCCCTGGACTCCCTCTTTCCCTTCCGCTCCCCTCCCTCTGCACCCTCTCCCCTCTGTCTCTTCCTCTCGCCTCCTTTTTCTCGTGAATATTGATCAGCAGTCACGCAAAAGTAGAGTTTACAGATTCCACCTGAATTCTGAATGTGCTTTTCCAAAAATAAATGCACTGACTGAGCTAATAGCTTTGAGATTATCTTGTATTAAATATTAAATTATTCAGGCATGTAGATTTTCTCTTTATCCAGAGAACTTCTCTCCTGGAATCCCCTTAAGACTGGAAGGAATGTAAGCGTTAAAGGAGGAACTTGAGACTCAGTGGTACAGGTATGAAAAACTGTTTCTAGGAAGGACTTTTTGTGGTTGTTTGATTTTCAGCTGTTCTTTCACTTTGAGTCTGTTTTTATCATTCTCAACCAAACTAGACTACTGGGCCACAAATTACTTAATGAATCCATCCAGTTTCTCATCACGAGAGTGTCTGTTTGGTTTTTCTAAGCAGTTGTATAATGGGTGAACATTAATGGCATGCTTTCTGGCTGGCTTATAACAAATAATGTACTTGTTTTCTCATTTTCACATCTTTTTAATGACTGAATTTCCTGCCATATGTGTTCCGGAGGAAGCTTTATTTAGTGCTATTCTGATGATCACACAATATTTTTTCTTCCTTTTTTTGGCCTGCTTGTGTACCTGTTTTCTTTGCATTTGAAATTACACTAGCCACGTACTATGATTGAAAAAGGAAGAGCTTTGACTTTAATTACTCTCAGTAACAGAGATCACAATGAGCAAGGAGCAATCACAGCCATTGTATCAAGCGATGAAGCTGTCATATCACTGATCCTGACACCAGGGAAACCGTTGCCCTGAACCTTTCTCTGGTGGGGTGTGCACTGTGTTCAGTAGCAGCTATTTCTCTCTTACTGTCCATAGCTGAGGGGGTGGCTTGGAAGGGCAGTGTGCCTCAGTGGGACCGGAGAATATGGTGTAGCCAAAAGTAAAAAGTGTATGCGATTAGGAGACTCGTGTTTGCTTACTGGCAGCCCAGTTCACTGGCTAGGCATTTCTGGATAATAACCTTCTCCTTTGCAATATTCTTATCTGGGGAATGGAGATGGTAATCCACGTCCTGCCTACAAGAGCAGTTTTATGTAAACAGTCAGTACTTCAGGACTGAAGACAGGCTTCTGTACTTGGCTATTCAAATTGCTTTCCTGCCTGAGTAGAACTATGCATTCAATTTATATTCCAACTAATTTTCATGCTAGCTTTGTAATAGCGTAGAATGACCAAAAGGGAAACGTAAGAAAGGGACTGAAGTAAATGGAAGGGTGACTGCTCCCCAGACTTGAACATGAAAATCAGTATGTACAGTATCCAGATTCACTCCTGTGGACGCTGCTCACGCTAAAAAAATCGACTGTGATCCCTGTTGACAATTCAGATAGTTCAGCCCCTAGATGCTTCCCAACTGGCACTCCCTTGCCCCATTTTTTTAAAAAAATAAAATGAGGTTTTGTTGTCAAAAAGAAAAAAATATTGAGCATTTAGTAACCAAGGAAGTCTTTTGCAATGTAGGAGGACTATTATTTTGCATTTAAGTTTAGACAAACTATTCATTTGTCCATTAACCCTTTGGGACCATGTACTAGGTTCTGGCCCTGACTCTACAATCACAAGACTTTCTTGTTACTCTGTTGAGTGGAGTCAGAGCAGGCTCCTGAAGGAGGAGAGTAACATTGCCATGGCAGAACCCACTGCAGTGCTAGGGTGCTCAGAGCTAAAGGAAGGGTGTCATAGATCCCTCAACTGTGGCCCATAGGAGCCCGTGAAGTGTGACAGTGAGTCAGTGAGACAGCCGAAGTGTGCCAGCCAGCACTGCAGGGTGTGAGGACACTTTCCCCCATGTGGCCATTATTTAATTAATGGCACTTAAGTATCTGAGCAAATCTTACATGAAAAGAGAGTTTGGCTCCTGAGCAAAGAGTAATAAATATAGATTTGTTATATTTACAAAGCCATCTTTCCAATGAGTCTGGGGATCAGGGAATTAAGAAAGTCAGTGTCTCTTGGTAGAAATTAACTTGAAATAACTAACTACTGTCATGTATTTACCAGGAACGCTTTTGTCTTTTGGTTGGTTTGTTTTCTATTGATTGGTACTTAACAGAGGGCCCAGTGAGATATTTGTAGCTAAATTTGTTAGGAGCCACTTCCAATTAAAGTTCATTTGTAATGAAGATAAATGATAATCTAAGTTAATAGGAAAGCAGTATTCAATGTTACCTTAAAAATGATTTATAAAGAACAATTTAGGAGCCTTTTAGTGCATAAATTAAGGTGCTTCCATGATTAAACCTCAATCTGCCAAAGCTATTCACTTATTTTGATACTCAGACTGAAATACCAGTATAAGGAATGGGATCCTGATCCTATTGAAAAGTGACCTCCTCTGAAAGTCTGTAGGAAAAAAAAAAAAAAAAAAGTCTGTAGGGCCCTGACCTTGGGCTAAATAGCAGAGAATTAACAGCTTCCTCTGAACTTTCTATCCTTACACTCTTCTCTCAGTCCTCAAAATGAACATTTCCCTTTCAGAGTCAATGAATCTTCTTGTAGAGTGTAAACTCAGCTGGCATTGTCTGACCATATTGCAACTCAGCATCCAGCACAGTGCATGGCACTCTGAGAACTAGTAGGTCTGCAACTAATATTCACTGGATGGCTGGAAGGATCAGTGAATGTGTCAATGTTATAGATGTGTGAAAGAATAAATGGGTATATTTACATCTCTAAGTCAACTGAAGTCGATTTAAAAGACTAATGTGTGGGTCCCATCCCAAGACATTCTTACTTAATCGATCTTAGGTCCTGACTAGGGTTAGCATGTTAATCTCCCTCGTTCCTTCCACTGTGTAATGTACGTGTGGTCAGCTTGGCAGCCCAGTCTGAGGAGGTGTGGGCTGCTTTTTGGCTTCTGTTTCATCACAGAGAATTGTAAGCACCTTAGAATTTTAAGCAACTTATTTCAAAAATAAGGCTTATGTCCGAGTAGATATAATTGCTTAAACCTTTGAATTTCAGTTAGTCTAAGGACATTTCCACTCAAAAACCTGAAAACTGGATGAACACGTATGAGAAGTAGTTGGTGAACTCTGTATGAAGGGTTAGTGTGTTTTTGTTCATTATTTTTGTGCTTATGGTGTGCTAGAGCTGGCTCCCATTAGCTCAAGACAGTTGATTTTGTGCATTTCTTGGCAGCTTTTAACAGAATGATTTGAAATTGCCTATGGTGAGAATATTTATGCTGTGTAAATCAGGAAATGGTATAATTGGGCCTCTTTCTCCCCTTGGAGATCCAGTGTACTTTGGCAAATGTCTGAAGATAGTTATCATTCTGAGACTGCAAAACTAGATACTGGATTAGTACTGGGTGAATTGAGGCAGAGTTGAAACTATCAGCACAGCTATGCTTGAGAAACAACTTGGAATACAAAATATTCGTTTACTGAGAAGAATTTTACCTATTTAATCTATATCAGAATAGCAATTCAAAAGCTCAGTCTTACTCATAGCTTAACTTACACAGAACATGAGAACATGCATCAAGCTAGCCTGAAAGCTGAAAACCACCAGAGAGACAGTTCGCTGAAGCCAGCCTGCAGTGTGAAGTTTTCAAACCAAAATAAAATTTCCTTCCTTACTTTTTACCTTCCTTACCTCCTTTGTATCTTCTTTCCTTCTTCTCTCCCTCCCTCCCTCCCTTCCTTCTCGCCCCCTTTTCTTCCTTTTAAAATCTCTTTTGCCTTAAGGAAGTTCTTATTTCTTGGCAGGCCATTGTTTGTTTTCATAGCTGGCTGATTGTCATCTTTGTTAACCATCACCCTGATGACAATTGGGCATCTCTTGCTCTTGGAAACCACTTCACAGATTCTTAAGGTAGTGCCCTTGCCATCAACACAGTGGGGTGGTACATTCTGAAGAAGCCTGTGAATCGAAAGTTGTCCTGCACTCCAGTTCTCTCTCCCTTATTCTCATATAACTAAGTGATGCATCCAGTTGGGTCCAAATGCAGGAAATTTCATGGATTCACTGTGCTCTCTGTAAGATCAGACAACTACCTCCTTGTAGTTCTGCATCTTTTAATCCCCTAAAGCTTTCACTATTTCCTGAAAGTTTAGTTGTTGGAAGTGGATCTTTTTTTGGTCATGGGTCATACACTGTTACAATAGAAAGTTTAAAAAAGGATGAAACCCTGGTCTCCATGCTAGAAATTAGCCAGGTGCACCATTATGTAAAGAGCTCAAACTCTCAAACTCCAGAGCATAGTAATTAAAATAACAATGAGACAATAGATTAGGCAACACTTTGCAAATATGATATTTTCATTTGTAGTATTGTACAAACCAAGCACGCCACGCAGTAATGTTAAGTGATTTACAAGAAGGCCCAGGAAAAGTGAATGAGGACACCAGAATGGAGTGCTGTGCCAATCAAAGGCTTATTGTGCATGATGGGATGCTGCCATCTGTGGAGAGATGTCTGGGTGACTTATGTCTCTAGGGATTTTTAGGTACGCAACATTCACCTTGGGTGACCTAGCATGGGAAAGGAGAGGTGAAGAAAGCCACTCACTGGCTTGCAGTGTTGAGAATAAATCTTATTTTGTAAGCCTGAGAATAATATCTTTTCCTGCATTGAGTAATAATTAGCTAAAAAGAACCTAATTTGTGAGTACCAAGCTAATAGGTTTATTTTTAAATGCTGGTATATTATTTCAGTACCTGACTCTGAGGTGATATAGGCCAATCTAGTGATTAATTTGTTCTTCTGTAACATTTAGATAGAAAATGTTGCATATGTGGATACCTTTGGGGCAGAAGTGTTGCAAAGTTTTCACTGGATCCTCAAACAAGGCTCATGACCCAGAAAAACCTAACAGCATGAACTGGTAAACTCTGAAGTGCGATCCAGTTCAGTGTCTTCCTTCTCCTGTCTTTTCTTTCTCCTCCTGATTTTACGGCAGCAAGGTAACCACTTCTATTTAAAGGGACCATTAGTATTTGCAAACTGAGTTATTTAAAATATTGATGATTATCACTAGAATTAATGAATTTATTGAGAATCCAAAATGTCCTAAGTCCCATTCCATAAACAGTGTATACATAGGACTATTATTTCTGAAATTACTTCTTCTTTAAAACTGTGCTGGCCAAGGGGCAGGCAATTACTCCCTTAGGCTGTGGATTCAGGCTCTATTTCTTTACAGGCTTCTCACAGCAGATTGTTCTTTTCAGTTCTGTGAACCACCAAACTGCCCTCAGGTTTTAAGTCTGAGATTTCATTCCTGTGTAATTCCATACGCTGACACAGTGACCACTGAGGTGCTGCCCCTTAAAAACCATTTTTTAAATTGTGTGATTTGGAGCCACCACTAGGACTGAAAGACAGTGATTAGGATGTCTCCCTTCCTCTGTGTACCTCCCCTTGCCTCCCTCTGTCCCCCTCCTGGTCTTAGGGAAAGGTAGGACGGAACGAAGGAAGGATGAAAATGTGTACAGGTGGGAAGGGAGGGATTGGCCTGGAATCCTTCTTCTCAAACACTGAAGATTAGTTCTGCTGGCCGAAGATTACAATTTGGAGTTAATCTAGTGGAATGTAAGTAGCTAGTGACAACCCCTGCTATCAGTCATGCTCAGGTGTATGGAAAGGTGCAGATAAAAAGTTACCAGGGAATCACAGAGCAGGGAGCCCTCGCCTCCCTTCTGCAGCTACAGACTGACCCCCTGTGCGGTGCCAACCCCCTTGAACATGCTGGAGATCAGCGAGAGAAGCAAAGGACTTCCAAGCCCTCCTGCAGCTTGGATTCATTCAGGGCTCAAGATGGGGAAGAGTGTGAGTAAGCAAACGTGCAGCCTCTGAAGTGATGCGGCGCGGTAGGGAAAGGGGTCAGGAGTGGCTCTGGTGACACTTGTCATTTAGAGACAGAGTCTGCAGCAGGTCTCACTGTGGAGGTAGCACTGAGGAAAGACCTTAATTTAAAAGTGATGGAGTGGGCTGCAGGAAGAACATAGGCAGAAAAGAAGGCAGCACAACAGCTGCTGTGAGGTACAATTGTTGGTTTTACAAAATAACAGGAGGCTCGACTGTTTGAGCAGAGAGAGGAATGAAATGGAATGGATTGAGTGGTGAGTGGATGAAAGGAATTACACAGGCTCACTGAATGAAGGACCCATTTCCCTAAGTATTCATAGCTGGAAAGTACCGCCATGAGCAAAGAGAAACAAATTTCTCCTATATTCTGTGGCGCTCTGACTTGACTTTGTGGAGATATGTATTGAATTACACTTTTGGACACTTATGTGTGACCTTGTGCACCTCTGCTGCTGATTGTGGAGAGGGTTTTGCTAAACAGAGATATCTGCAGCTAAAGAGTTAAAAAGTATGTTCCCCTCTGGATGAATCGGATAGAGATGAGTCATTTTTTAAATTATAGGGGTAGACACCACTTTACTTTTGAAAATTAGCTTTAATCTTTTTTATTTGAGTCACAATCATAGAGCTGCAATTACTGGGAAGGGCCTTCTCCATCTGCTAATCCAACTTTCATTTTACTTATTTATTTTTTTTTTTCCGGGACCGGGGATCAAACTCAGGGCCTTAGTGCTTAGTGGGCAAGCACTTACACCACTGAGCTATACCTCCAGCCCATCCAACTTTCATTTTATAGTTGGAGAAACTGAGGCACAAAGCTAGAAATGAAGTACTGCTATAAATACACCTGTTCACTATTTCAAACACTATTCTTATGAATATTCTTTTGTAAAATAAGTACACTTTCTCCTTCTATATGTTCAAAAAAGTACTTATCCAAAAATATTTATAAAGTTTCTTTCTAGTTAGGTATACGGCTGTATTGTACCTTCTGAAGTGGCAATAACTAATGAAACAGATCTCGCTCCTTACTCAGTTGATGCTCACATGAAGCCTGAGGCGTGGAGCTGGAGGATCTAGGAGCAATAATTGCAGATAACAAACTGGTAAATTAATAAATGGCCAAAATGATTTCAGATAGAGATTATTGACATAAGGACAACAAAAAAGATTGAGTTTGGAAGGTACTGGGAGGGACTGCTTAGAATCAGTGCTGAGGTCCTCTTTCTGAAGAGGTGACCGTCAAGCTGAGAGCAGAAAGGTTTGCAGGAGTAAGGCATGGGAGGAGCGAGGAAGGAGGTTACAGCCGTTGCAAAGGTGTGTGTTTAAAGAACAGAAAGAGAACTGTGTCTTTGGAACATCATGAATGTAAGACAGAGTTAAATGGGGCTGGAAGATGTACCCGGGACCCAGCTCAGGTGGGGCCCTCTCTAGACTGTGGTCAAGTGGGAGTTCATCCGTTTTTGCTCTGTCATTGAGACAATGTCAGAAAGTTCTCAAAAGGGAAATAATAAGATGAATCTTAATAGTTGAGAAGATTATTTTGCTTCTGTTTGGAAAATGAACTGTACTGGGGGAAGAAAACAGTGGGGACATCAGATAGAAGGTTGTTTCCAGTGAGAGAATGTGGCACTCGGCCATCTCTTTAAGTGGACGGATGAGAACAGGTTGGATTCTCCTAGCAGTTTTGAGTACTGCTGTCTATATAAACCAACAGAAAAGTGAAAGAAATGCAGGTAGTTTTTCACTGACTTGTTTTAAAGAACACAAGACTCAGAAGGTGGTGGGTGACTTTTTGAAACACACAACACAACTATGGCATATGCAAAACTTAGTCTTACGAATTGGTTACCAAAATGAGTCTGGAATGGGATTGCTTCTGCTAGTTACAGTTCAGGAGTCAATATTTAGCCTTTTTTTCTAATTCTTGTAATCAGCTGATCTCCCCACCTAATTCTATATGCCTTGTCTATGGGTCTGTTCTTTTATTTCTAAGGATTGCATTTTCAGCAAACCTGGATATGAAGAACAGTCTCCTTTAGCTCCGTAATTCCAGTGGCCTTTTTTTGTTTTTTGAGATCATCATTCAGGGAAATCACAACTATGCAGACTTCAGACAGAGAGTTTTTGGAGTCTTGATGATTTTTCTAAGCTTGCATGCTCTTTATTCCTTATGGATATCTTAAGTTTTTCAATTCCTGTTCCGAAGCAGTGCTGGTTGTGGGAGGCAGAATCACGGTCCCTCAAAGTGGTGCAACCCCACATCCTAATAGGTGGAATACAAATGTACAGTATTGTGTTGATGGTGAGGGACAATTAATTGTGCTTATGGTGAAAGCTGCAGGCAGAATTGAGATTGCTAATCAGCTGATATGTCAATAAATAGAATATCGTGGATTACAGAGCTGAGTGTGATGCAATCACAGGGTGCTTTAAATGTGGAAGAGTGAAGCAGAACAATAGAGACATGAAGAACTGGCCTTGAGGACACAAGAAGGGACCAAGGATAAAGGAAATCAGGTGACCTCCAGAACTGCAAAATGCAAGAAAATAGAGTCTTTCCTGAAGTTTCCGAAAGCAAAACAGCCTGTCAACATCCTGATGGTAGGCTAGTGAGACCCACTTAGGAATCTGCCCCGCAAAATAATAACGCTTTTTGTCTTAATCCACCATATTTTAGTAATTTATGATAACACCAATAGGAAGTGAATTCACTTTGCATAACTTTTTTTTCCATACCCCCCTGAGGACACAGCCTTTAAGGTGATGCCAGGTAAGTATGTACTGTTACTAGTGGAAGAAGCTTTTCTAGTCTCCTCCCTTCATTCTTTTTTGAGGTCTGATGATGCGTAGCATAACTGCTCTCTTCCTACTGGTGTGCTTCCTACTGTTGCTTTTGAGCAATTACTAAGCTGCTGGCACAGTTTTAGACCTGAACTTCTCTTTCTACCTGTATTTTCCTAAAAAGGAAACTGAGGCCTTATAAGCACATAGACTATGATTTTGGCTGAGGGACCATGGCACTGGCTTCCGCATGTACAGGTTATTTTTCCTCCATTACAGCCTCACTTGACAACATCTTTCAGGGGAAGGGATGTGGGAGGAAAGGCTTGAGCAAGTGTGCTCGCATCAGTTCAGTTGCCTCATTTATGAATTCCCATCTCTGGAGGACTCACACTGACTCCTATCGCAGGGGTCCCCCAGCTTCATGACAGACAGGAGCCTTAGGGCATTCTTTCAGAGTGAAGAAAAGTTAATTAACATTCAGTAGCAAAGGTCTAGTTTAGGTGCACATTTCTTGACAAAGGGCTTACGGAGCTCTAGAAGTTAATGAGAGGAAGAAAGATAGGGAAAAAAACCTAACAAGATAGACTGACTTTTTTACACATTCACAAACTTAAGACTTGTTAAGCTTCTGCTAAGTATCTTATCTTGCTTAGCTTCACACTGTGTGAGGGAGGAGTTAGGATTCTAAATTCATTAATGGCTTATCCTCCCTCACCCTGATTATAGAATAACATTACACGCTCAGGATAAAGTGTAGCACACTATAGCACACAGCAAGTGTTAAACCACAGGGTACTGTTAGCAGGGAAGAACTTCAGAAATGTAGATTTCTGTAAACATGAAGATGTAGGCTCACAGGCTGGCTTAGCAAAAATACATCTGGTAAGACACACAGGAGAAGCGGCAATGAGCCAAACAATGGCACCGTTCTGTAAGTGGCCGTGTTGCTGCTGGCCTTGGCTAGTGGGACGAGTGTGGCAAGGGATCCAAAGTAGGAGCGGAGTAAATGCCCAGGTTGGAGAAAGTAAGAATAGTAAACACAAGTTAGAAACAGCATGCTTGTTTTGTACACTGTGCCAATAAATTCAGTGAAGAGAGGCACTCACCTGGAAATGAAAGATGGAAGGAAAACACGTTCAAATGCAGTTTGTTCATCGTCTTCATTTAATAGTCTGCATGCAGTTTCCCATCTAAAAACAAATGTGCAATGGGATTTAAATGTACAAATAAGTTAAATCCAAAAGAAAATAATGTCAGTTGTCTCACAGAATGTCCCTGTGCTAGCTCTTCTTCCTTCAGTTTTCCTTAGTTTTGGACAATGAAAGCTTGTGGTCAGCATAATTATGTACATAATGCTTACTCAGCAAAGGAAAACTCATTCAGAAACTGTACTGACAAGGAGATTATCAAGATTGTTCGTTTAAGCAGATGAATCAGACTCTCAATAACAAGGGCTTCTGGGTAGACAGTGCTCTTACCACCTTGGGAATTCTGAGCACCAAAGCTTTGCTTCATTGCTCTCGTTCTCCAGTGCCAGGGAGCCAAGGCCAGTGCATAGAATTTTTGGCAGATGTAGCTGTGTTTGCCAGATTGTACTTGTAATTAAGTTCTCATAATTAAACAACAGAGAGAGACAGAGAAAGACAGAGACACAGACACGTGCGCACACTCACACACACGGAGCTAAATATGCAAATTTTCATTCTATAAGAATGAAAACATTCAGTATCATCATAAATTAAATGTGGACAACTGAATGATAGACCATGGATAGTACACTTAAGAATAAATGTGAAAAGTGAATATAGATGATCAATAACCATAGAAAATATGTTTCACATTTAATAATATGGAAGTAAAAACTAAAATACAAATGATAAAGAATTAAACCAGTTTATAATATCCAATGATGACTAAGGGGAGAAAACAGCAAATTTCATGTTAGGAAGATTAATTATACACAATGATGTATAAAAATATTTATTAGGTATCAGTTCTATCAGAAATTTCTACATAATACCTATGTATAAATATGTACAGAAAAGAAGAGCCTCAAAAAGCATCTAATGGATTCTGACAGTGTTGATTAGGTTGGAAATCAAAAGTGGCAGATAAGGGGAAAATTTCACTTATTATGTTCTGATTCTCTACATGGTATAAATATTTTACAGTGAAAACATACACACAAATTATTGTCATTTCATATAAATAACCACGTGCCTGCTTTTAAAGCCTATTTAGGAAAATGGTTAGAATAGTTCTGGTTGCATGTACCTACAGATGGTAACCAAGCACGTTCTAGAATAGAAAGGATTAAGCAAATATGCAAAAACTGCAATTATTCCACACATAATTGTGCTAATGAAACATAAAAATAGGCCATGTTTGCTCTAAATGTTGAAAATGAACCTTGAGGATATCTGTTTTGATAGTGAATATGCATGACAGTATTTTTCTTCTTTTGGAAATCTCACAAACATAAGGAAGAGACAAAAAAGTGTGTTAACCCCTTCTCATAAACTTCATAAACTCTCTAAGTTCATAAGACAGGCAAGGCTGAGATGGAATTACAGGTACGTGGAAGGGAAAGAGTAAGAAATGTGCCAGGATGATGTTGCCACTGTGCTCAGACACCCCACGCAGAAATACTTATTCTGCAGGGCGGCCTCCTTCTAACATTCTTACCTGTAGCCCTTGTTGGGCTCCTCACTTATGGACATCTTTTATGGTTTGGATCAGAAGTTTGTGCCAGAGTCCATGTGCTAACGGCATCGTTGCCAGTCTGCGGGATTACTGGGCTGATGGAGCCTTTAGGAGATGAAGCCGGGTGGGTGGAAGTTAAGGGACTGGAAGCGTGCCCTCAAAGGGGATGTGGCACCCTGTCCCCTCCTCTTTCCATCTTTGCTTTCTGGCTGCCATGAGTTGAGCAGCCTTGTTCTACCAAGCCCTCTTTGTCCTGATGCTCTGCTAACCACAGGTACAAAGCAGTGGTGGATGCCAAGAAGCCATGGACTAAAACCGTGAACCAAATTGCCATTTCTTCCATTTAGACTGTTGATCTCAGACATTTTGTCAGTGAGTTGGAAAAGTGACAAACAATAGTATTAAGAAAATTCTACATAAAATATGACTAATCAGAAAGTAACCATTCATTGAAAGAATCATACTTTTGATGAAGCAAGATTTATTGGAAGAATGCAAAGGATTTTTTTATATAATTCATTTTAATACATAAAGTTGAATGATCATATGATAAATTATCACCTTAGATACTGAAATGAAATTTATTTAAATTCTACGCATCGTCTTGACCTAAAAAATACACATAAAAAATATGTGTATATATACATATATATATGTGATTACATTTATATCTGTATGGGTCCATTCCTATGATGGGAAACTGTCCTTCTTACTTTCTTTTCATTGATATGATGAAATACATCAAGTTCCAAATGTAACACCTGAATAATTACTACAGAGAAAATTCAGTGAAGTATTTATACATTAAATTAATATGTAAAAATTAATAGCTTGCAAACATAACCATTTCAAATTTCTAATGCTAGAAAAGCATCAGCTTAAAATAGCAAGAACAAATGAGATATCTGGAACTAAGCATGTTATCCAAGGTATGACCCCTGTAAAGAAAGTTTCCATCACTCCTGTCAATCACAATAGAAGTCTACAATTAATGGAAAGACATACTATGTGCATGAACAAGATGGCACAAACACATAAAAGTGGCAGATGCTACAAATCAATTTATATATGTAACATGTCAATAAAAATACCATGAAATTTGCAGCATCAGGCCATTACCTCAAAAATTCAAAAAATAGAGAATGTATGTGCAATACATACCAAGATCTAAAAGATTATTTAGCTTTAGGAAAAAAAATTAAATTTATAGTCGGTAGGTCCAAATGTATATAGAGATTGAGTATATCAAGAGGCACCATTCCAAATCAGTGGGAAAAAAAAAAAAAACTAAATCATTCAACAAACAAGGTAATAATCTGAAACAAATACATATAATTACAATTGAGTTTGGTGTCTCTAGCACAAGCTGTACCAATTTCAAATAAATCAAAACATATGATGTAAAAGAAGGAAACAAATAGCAAAAGAAAGCATAGATAAATTCATGTATAACCTCGGCATAAAAGGGTTTTAAAAATGTAACTAGCAACCCAAAAGTCATTGAAGAAAATGATAAATCTAACCACATGAAAATAAAAACCATTCTATATAGAGAAAGGTCAAAAGACTATTGCCTTAGTGCCTTTTTTTGTAGCTGAGACAAAATACCAAATAATGAAACTTAAGGGAGGAAAGGTTTATTTTGGCTTATAGTTTGTGGAGGTTTCAGTCCATGGGTGGCTGGCTCCAAGGCAGGATAGCGTGGTAGAGGGGCATCAGAGGGAAAAACTATTCCATGGCATAGAAAGCAGGAGGGAGGAAAAGCAGCAACAAAAGCAGCAACAACCCTGTGTCTCCCTTTTATCCCCTTCAATCTACCTGACTTTTGGGGGATGTCACCCATGCCCAGGGTGGAACTTCCCATTACTCACACCCAGAACTATGCTAAGCCAATCAGGGACTGATTTAGTAATCACATGCCCTGCATCCCAGCATCACACACCCTAGGGGCAACCACCTCTAAAAAGCCCATCTGTGACCATGTGAGGGCATATGGATACGAGCCCTACCCGGATGTCCACTAGGGGGACATCTGGATACAAGCCAAAAAAACCATGGAAAGTGGAGACAAATTTTGACACTGATAAGAAGCCTAGTTTTTACTGTATATAAAAAGTTCCTGGAAATTGTAAAGAATAAAACTTTTGATTTAATAGAAAAAGCAAACCTGATTAGTACTATAAACAAAAAAAAAATAAAGAGCTTTTACATATGCTAAACATTCTTAACTTAATTCTCAATATAAGAAACATATATTAAAAGTGCACTGAGATCCTTCCTCACTAGCCCATTTGGCAAAATTCCAAAATTTGATGAGACACAGTTAGTGAGCCTGTGAAAAATTGAACATTCTCAGGCAATGATCTAGGGAGGAAGAGAAGAGAATATAGATTTTGACAAGTCCGGTGGAAATCTATGGAAACAACTATAAAAATTATAAATTCCTCAATTCATATACCACTCTGAGAATATAAAATCTACCCTCAAAATTTATTTCATGTGACATGATATGTAAACTCACATGTCATGTGTTCTGACATTTATTTCCAAAATAGCATAAGATTGTGGTACAAACCAATTGCCCATCACTAGGAAACTGGTCAAATAAAATGTGACCCATACATAAAAATGAATACTATGTAACTGACAAAGAATACGGTCATACTCTGTGTGTTGTTTTAGATCTCCAAGAAATCCTCTCCTGAGAACCCTTAAAAGAAAGAGAAGTGTTGCAGTAGGCTGCCTTTTATGTTAAAAAGAAAAAAATATATTAACTTGTTCACATTTGCACATTTTCAATAGTGTCTCTTCTCATATCTGGGTGAATCTGGGCAATTTATACATTGTGTCTGGAGCTCATAGCATCAGCTATAAATAGGGATAATAACTGCCACCTAAAAAGATATTTACAGATCGAATTAACTTAAAACGCTCTGAGATATTTAGTTTTTAAATATTACACAAAGAGCAGTTATTAATATTTAGAGAAGCTTTGCCTTTACTACATAAACTTTAGGAAATCATCTGACAACTTAGCCCTTATTACGTTTCTTATTTGCTGTAGCTCAATCCACGTATTTATCCATCTGAAGAAATATCTCCTTAACTAAGGCTCAAAGTGCCTGAAGGTTGAAAGGGGTAACATTGCAACTCAAACATGAAGAGATTCAGAGCATTACAGCTCCATCTGAGATCAAGTCTCTCTGAAATAGCAAGAAGGAAGTAAAATCGAATTTGTATGAAATTTGATTTGCACAATTTCTCAGAAAAACAACCAGTGGATAAAGTGAATTTTGCCTGTATCAAATCATCAGTCACCTTTAGTGCCTAGGAAGACACCAAAACAGCATCTGGCAATCAATTTTCTATCTCGCAATGGAGCCTGAGGAGCAGGGTAGCAACCAGCATGCTATTGTAAAGAGAAAATCGTGTGGGCCAATTCAGTTGCCTCCTATGACAGAATGACAGGTCCCAGAGATAGGAGAAAAGCAATAGATGTAATCTGCATGAACCACAGCAAGTCTTTTGATTCTGTCCCACATGACAGTCCCATCAATGCATCCTGCAGATTGGCTCTAAATCAAGGTCTGAGGAACTAAGACCCCTCCCACCTGCATCCACATCATCCAGCACTGGCAGAGTGCTGCACGGAGCCAGTGCAGTAGCCTCCCGGGGGACTGCAATGACTCAAAATGTGTGTCCATGGGAGAGCGGGCACACATTAAACCAAACCCAGAGACAGGGTGAGTGAAGTAGAATCAGAGACAGAGAGAATGTGGGTAAGATTTCTAAAATTAGTGGACTATATAGATAAAAGCAAAAGCGCTCAAGAGACAAGCATGAGATAGGAGAGGGCTGTAGATGTAAAGAGTTTCCCATGATCCTCTTAAGAGAGGAAGTCAAGCACGTCCATGCCATCCATGATATAAAGAAAGCTGTGGACGGTGAAGAATGCCATTCACAGTCAAGGGCTCATTTAGTAGGAGGGAGGGAGGCAAGGAAAAAGAAGGGGAAGAGGAGGTGGAGGAAGAGGAGGAAGAGGAGGAAGAGGAGCAGAAGGCAGTATCTCCCCTCCCTCAAGAGCTTTGAATGAGAGACCACTGAAAAGACAGGAATGGCAGGGCTCAAACTGGGGAGTCTGTTTTAAGAACATGTAGACATAAGATAGTTTGTTCTGACACTGGTGAAATAGGTCCAGTGAGTTCGTGTGCACTGGGGGAAGGGGGAATGGATGTTGTGCATGAGTCAGTGATTTGAAAATGAGGACAGAAGCTGGGTGGAGCAGTTCCTCTTTTGATAACTATTCTAGCTCAGATTCTGTACATTTTTAGGAAAATTAAGAGTAGGTGAGTATGAGTCCCACATAGCTTAATTTTAATGTTGACCCTGTCCCCGTATTCCTGTCTGGAAGCCTTCTATTATAGAGAAGACAGTGACATTGTATCATGTTAGGGAAAGCATGATCTAGTTTCTAACACCAGAAGGGAAATTCTCTCATTAAAAGTTCTCCAGATGTAATATTGGTGAGGGTATCCTCTTAGTTGTGGTGTTGTCAGTTCTGTACTAAAAACAAAGTCTTTCATTCCGAGCTTCTTCTCAGCACATCATCATTGTAACAGCTTAGAGGTTTGGTTCCTACTCTGAGGCAAGTGATCCTCTTGTTGACTACCGAGGAGGAAATTGTTAATGACATTACTAGGCTGATAACACTATATAGCACTCTGGGTAATGTCTGGTTCTCTGTAGTTTATTTGAAAAATCAAGTATGGCTCCTGGGAAAAACAAGATTATTGTGATTTTATGAGATGGCTTGCTACCCACTTCCAAGATTGCTGTGAAAATTAAAGACAATGTGTAGGCAAGAACAAGTCAGCTAGCAACAGCTCAACGAATGTTCTTTTTTTGAAGCTCATGTTAAATATCAGCTTATTCTTTCTCATTAATCACCATTTGGTAATGAAAGAAGTTATGTTTTTTAGAAAATACTGGTCTTGAAGGATGAACTTGACTAATTCATTCTTGATACTAATGATGTGTTGTTTTAACAGCATGAGCCTTTCTGATGACATAAAATGGACTTAAATCAGTGGAACATGGGGAGTTTTCATTAAATACTTGTCATTATTGCTGTTATTAGAAGACATAGGGTGCACATTATTGGGGGGTTGACACAGATAAATTTGTCATCATGACATTGACTCATTCATTTATTCATTGGTTCATTTTAAAATTCAAAACCAAAATGGTCACCGGTCCTGCTCATTAACTTTATTTTGGGTTTTTTTTTTTTTTTTTTTTTTTTTTTTTTTTTTTTTTTTTTTTTTTTTTTTTTTTTTTTTTTTTTGCGGTACTGGGGATCAAACTCAGGACCCTGCGCTTGCTAGGCAAGCACTTATTCCACTGAGCTATATCCCCAGCCCCTGCTCATTAACTTTAAACACTGTATTTTGAATCCCTGGGATGGGGAGAGGGATATGGCTGGTGCTGCAGGTAGCCTTGAGAAAGTCAGGATTCTGCACACAGAGGCTGGCGTGTAATGTCTGTCCTGTGAGAGCAAACACTTGGCTTGGATGAACTCTTCTCATCAGAGATGGAAAGACTTGGGAGGAGGGAGGACTTTGTAAAATTGGGAAAAAGAAAATTTTAAAAAGTCTTCTTTCATTCTTAGCCCTGGGCTTCCTGGGGTTCTGAGGATTTCAGTAGCATTGGAGTTCCTGGAGAATCACAGCTCTCCAGCAAATGAGGTATTTTTAAGTTAAATCAGAAGTGCATAAAATGTTCAAATTTGTATCACTTTACTAAGGCATGGAAACCAATGTCTCTGTGCTGTTAAAGGACAGCTTCCGGGCTGGGAGAAAAGAATCAGCCAGAGACACTGGAAGGGAATGAGTGGCTCGAAAGGAGGCCTCGTGCTGGAGGGACACCTGCGGTGATGGGTGATGTAGGGGAGCAGGCAGGGCACGATGCTTTCCTAGGATTATTTTTTGATAGAATTGTTTGAAGTTGAGTTTATAGATGATAGCTTTAAATGCTTAATGATAACTACCATCAAAGAAGGCCAGGATAGGTGGGGAGTAAGAGACAATAAAGGATATCTGTTGTTGAGTTAGCGACGCGGGCAGGATGCCCCACCACCTTTGTGTGGCCCTTGTTCCAGAAGCACAGTGGATACCCAGGGAAGAGGGTGACAGCCATGGGAGGCAGCCAAGTCGTAGGGAGAGTCCAGACTGCAGTGACCTTGCTTTGGCTAGAATCAGGACGGCGGGGGAGTACTGGATATTATAGGCAGATTTTGCAGAGTTTCTTTTTGTCAGTCTCTGTGGTTCCCTGGGAAGACGCTTTCACTCCAAAGAGAGATGATACTGTAGTCAGGGTTTACAAGGGAAAAGATTTAACACAGCACACATTTTATAGAATGATTTTTATAATATTCACCCAAAGTCTCCAATGAGAAAGAGTACAGAAGATCTGTAGTCCATACACTCGAGACTAAAGAATCCAGCCAAGGGCCTGGATCCCAGGCCAATGTCCTGCATGAGTCAAGCTGAAGACAGAGTGCCCATGGCAGTGTCCTCCCTGAGTCTAGCTGGAGCCCTAGATCCCATGACATTGTCTCCTGCAAGCCTTCATCAAAGGTCTACACTGGGAATGCTCAATGGTTGGTGGTAGAAGCTAGAAAGTCTCTACCAGTAGGATGAAGGATCTGTGCCTGCTGGCTGAGGGATCTGCACTGGAGCCAGGAAGTAATGCTCAAGTTAAGGATCAGAGCTCTGCCAAACAGAACCTCAGCAACAGGGAGGACCTGAGTTCCTCCAAGAAGGAGAATAGCCAAGTTCATATCAAGAATCAACAGCACAGCATCTTCCTCTCCAGTTCTCCTTTTATGCTGTTGGCAGTGATTGTCAGGTAGCCCTCCCATGCCCTGCACCACACTGATTCAGTTCAGCTAGGTGTTACAAATTGACCATTAGTTACTCTACCACAGATGGCATCCCAGTCAGTCCTGTCCCAAGTTCTACATCAAACAAGCTCTGAGATAAAGCTTTGTCTAAAGAAAATAGGGACCTCAGAGGGGTAGATGACTTCTCAGCTCTGCTTTCTCTGACTCCCATGGAACAGATCTAAACTATTGGTTGTACACCTTGAGACTCCCACACTGATATATCTGAAGGGACTCCTGGCAGATGGCCTGGTTTTCACTTTGGCTTTTATTTCTGTACTCACTGCCTTCTGTTGCTACTCTCCCATGAAGACACGTTATCTCCTCCATTTCAGTTTGAGCTTGAAAACAGAAGACCATCACAAAAATAGGAATTTCTGTTTTTTTCATTGGAACCCAGGAGAACACTACACCATAATTCTTAGCATGAAATGAGTGGAGAACAAGGTATATGTGTGGTAATTTCATGGATCACATTAAATTTTAAAATAAGGTAAATTAATTAAAAGAGACTTATTTTAACTTTTGGTCAGGTAGTGAGGCACAAAATGAAGTAATTTTTCCTGAACACTTGGTGTGACCATTAAAATCAAAGAAATAATAAATCTATAAAAATTAATTAAATATGCAAAGCCTGTCTATCTTCCTATATGTGAAAGTTTTTTGGATTATTTGCCCAAGCACTGATGGGGCCAAATTCTGACAGCTTATATAGCATGTTGATAGATCTTTTTGCCAAATTTCAGGTTTCTAGCATATCATTTGATTCCAAGCTGTCACACATTATATTATTTCACACAGTTTTATCTGCTAAGCTTAATATTACTTTTTAAATTATTATTTATACCAACTAACACCTTCTTTGGATGAGTGACTTAAATATCACTCAAAGAAGTATGTTTTCCAAAGCAGTTTCACTTTTTAATTTTCTTTAATACTGTCAGAAACAGATGGGGAGATTGCCTTCATATTTGACAAATTAGTCAAGTAAGGCACAGAGAGCTTCAGTGATTTTTTGATTGTCTTACAGCATGTTTATGACACAGATGGAGCGGTCAGATCAGACTAATATTTTTGCTTTATTCTGATTTCACTATAGAATATTTAGATGAGTACTCTGGAGAACTAGATTTCTACTTTCAGCATCTGTTCAAATCAACAGTTATTTACAATGACAGTCCCAAGTTGGTCGTTTCTTTGTCTTAAAAACAAATAAACAACATACAGATTGTGCACTATGACATGCCTCTAACCCTAAGCCAGGAACAGAATTCTTGGATATGGTGGAGGGGCCGTTAACTCCCAGGTCTTTGAGAATGGCTCTGTGCTTTCTCCCATTATGTTAGGATTTCACTGGCTTAACAGTTTGTTATTGCTCAGTTCAATTAAATATCTTAAATGTAAATGTTCATATCCTTTTAGCCAGCAGTTTGGAGATACTACAGATAATGGGCCAAAGATACATGAACCAAAAGTGGAGTAAGAAGGTTGTTTGTAGTAATAAATAGTTGAAAATTACCTAAAATTCTAGGTAGTTGAATGAATTATGATCATCCACACAATGGAATACTGTATGGTGCTTTTGCATGTCTGTGCAGAGCCTGTATCAAAGGAGAAAGAGCTACACAATATTTTATAAAAATGAAAAACAATGTTATTAACAACATAGTACATGTAGGATATATAAAGTTTGGAATGTTATAGATCAATATATTAGTGATACTAATATGTGGGTAAGGAAATCATTAGTGATTTTAATTAACTTTTAAATAAATTTTAAACTTTTTATTGTTTAGGGCACTCTTATTTTCTTTAGATCCACAGAAGAGCATGAGAAAGGATAAAGAGTAATTTATTTAAAAGTCTGAGCAGCTACATGGTATGTTTCCAAAATTAAAAATTTTCTTTAAGTGGTAGGAAAAGATGTTGTATTCTTAAATCATTTTAGACTAAGGCAAAAGTCAAGGCTATTTACTGCACTACTACATAGACAAAGATATATTTGCTTTGTTCTATTTATGAGAAATGGAGTAGGGGATATATATGCTGAGCAGAGACCACCAAACATAAGACCAAATTATTATAATGTAGTTGCTTGTACTGTATATGAAGACATTACCTTGCAAAGTTCTGAAATGACTTTTCCCCTGAAAGGACTAATATTATTACTGGAAAATAAGTGGTTTATTTTGAAGAATGGAATCATTGTGAAATATTTTATTATATTCTGGTCTTTCAAGAGGAATGAGTTTCCCTAGTAATAGTGGATATTTACAGAATGAATAGTATATAAAACAAACTAGAAGGTGAAACACTATACCCATAACACTGGTTTAATCTTTTATAAGACAGTTCTAACCCCTGGCAAATATTTATAACTGAAGCATTCCTCTAGAAATGTTGATTTAAGAGATGAGGACCAAGGTGGTCCCCAAGACAGATGACAAGCAGTAGTACAGGCTTGAAGAAAGGCATGCAAAAATAATGTCAGTGAGTGGCTGGATAATGTAGTACATGTTATGGTTTATACATTGCGTCAACTTGGGGAGTCTAAAGGTTTGGCTGAGTGATTCAGCAGAAAGCCAAGGTACTTAATTTGTACACATCCTGAGCCTGTGGAAGAGCAGGGCATGGAGACTATGTGAGAGCTACATGCCCCCTGGGTGGGGGTAGGCTGTTTACAAGGTAAGGGAAGGAAAGAGGCTACTTGCTGCCATTCCTCCCTTTTTGCTGGCTGTTTTTGCTGTGCTCTGCCACTCTGAACGCTTGCCATCTGCCTCTCTGCCTCAGAACCAGCCAGGTATGGACTGAAACCTCCACAAACTGTAAGCTAAATAAACCTTTCCTTCCTTCATTTTGGGCGTTGGGTATTTTGTCTCAGCAATGAGAGAAAAGTAACCAAGACAGTACATTAGTGCCCTAAAACACATTTCTCATGATCTAGTTTAGGCGTGGAGAATGGCCTTGAGGCTTTAACTAGTTCAATAGGTGCTATTGAGAAACCAGTACGATAATATTTCTACATTTTTTGTTGACAAAGGAAATTAACTTATCCAAAAGAAGCATCTAAGATAAAGGTAAATTGTACTAAGTTAACCTTTGCGACCTTTTATCTGGTATCTCTGCTACTTATAGCAGTGATAAAAGGTTTCATGCAAAAGGCCAATTTTAACCCATTGAACAATGTTTTCCAAAAGGTCCCGAGCAGACAGACCTTTGTCCCCATGGGTAAAGGAAACATGACTGACTGGTGATATTGTCATAAGTAGGTGTGCAAGAGCAATAGCACCCAGTTTGTGATTTCACACAGTTTAAAAGAAACTCATTTTTAAAAAATAATAGCTGCATTGGATTATCAGGATTTATGGTATGTTCTTATGTAACTGTGATTATTAAAGAGATACATTATTATTTTCTCTGCCTAATTTTCTCTGTGACTACTAACCTTGATTGGATTGTAAGTGATACGAAATATCTTATAGCCTTGGCTGGTTTGGGGCCAGCTTGGAAAACTGAGAGTTAGACTTCAGGCCTGTGATTTGTTCCCTAGAAGCTCAAGAGACTCATCTTGCAGTCTTGCTCTCCCAAGGCACTGAGGGGACTCTGAAAGAACCTGGAAGTTAGAGTCCTCTCGGGCTGAATGCAGAGCTCCCATACACCATGCAACCAATTCCTGCCTAACCCTCAACACCCTCAGAAGGTTGAAACGGATTCCACATCATGTTGGTAGAGGCCTGGAGAGTTGACTATGACGTAATAAGGTCTGTGAGTCACAGGCCCAAGCTGGAAGCCCCACCTTTTACCTACTCCATGTTCTGCCATAGGTAAGAGAGATGGCAGAGCAGGTGATCCCTGTGCGTGCAGGGCAGGGACACTTTGCTCTTTAAAGTGACCCTAAAATTCAATGCACTTTGTGAAGGAAGAATTGTATAGCCAATTTGAATGTGGTGTGTGCTTGTGTGTGTGTGTGTGTGTGTGTGTGTGTGTGTGTGTGTGTGCCTGTACTCAGATTTAAAGACTGGATTTTTTCATCCATTTGAAACCTGTTAAGAGGATGGTTATTAGTAGTAATTAAAGTAGGAAAGTATACACTGATATATAACTAGAAGATGTAGAACACTTTGGGAAGATGATAGTATTTTCTGTAAGATGGAAAGATTATGTGATCATATACTTTTCACTCACCAAGGTGCCCAAAAGTTACTTTGTCTCTAATTTTTTCCTTTGAGTTATGTGCTTTCATTATGTGATTCAAAGGGCATCATTTTGTAAAAATTATTGAATTTATGAGCATGCAAATACTTCTTTTATAAAGAAAATTAAATGCTAAATGCATGCAGAATGCTGCTTAGTTCAGATATTCCCATGGTTTATGAAGGAACTAGTCATCTAAAATACATCCCACTATTTAAAAAATTACAGATGTTAAAATCATTTTATTTTCTACTGATTACAAAATGCATCTGGTACCAGCATGGGACCAACACTTAGCAAACTCAGGGTTTTCTCACCTCTTCTTCTGGTGCGCGTCTCCCAGTGCAAAGCATTGTGAGGTACCACTAGGCCGAATTCCTCTCAAACTGCATATCCATCTTCCATGCAATTTGAAACACTGGTGCAGAACATTTCCTGATTGTTCACCTCTTGCGAGCTCTGAATGTGAATGTTATTTCTGGGTCTTTTCCTCTTTAGCTTCAGAAAAATAAGCACACCAACCATTATTTGCTCTAGGTACACAATCAGTGTCAGAGAAAAAGGTCAAAATCTTTGCTGTATTTTAGGATCCCAGAAGGCCCATAACTTGACTTTGTGTCTACTGAAGGATTTAGGGCTTAGGGATGTGGGCTGCAGACATTCAGTTTGTCCGTGGGAGCTACGGGGAAAGCATGGTCAGGGGAACATCCAAATACTGGATCAACCAAGTCAGGAGTCCGGACGGTGATAGGAACAGGATAGTCTAACACATCCTCATCACTTCATTTTAGTTACCATCTGACTTCTGAGCCTTGGCTACATTTGAATTTTTTAATATATTTGCATTCTAACACTTGGGTAAACAACTGTAGGTAAGCACTGGTCCTGGCTTTAGCATTTTGCCATCCATACTTCAAGTTCCTCCACACACACAAATAATCTTCCTAAGCTTTCTTGTGTACTGGATATTTGTGTCCTCTCCAAATTCATATGTTGAAGTTCTAACCTCAGATAAGCTAGTGTTTGAAAATGGAGGCTTTGAGAGGTAATTGGATTTTGAGGATGAAACCATTGTGTTGAGATAAGTGTTTGTATAAAAAGTACAAAAGATACTAAGGTCTTCTTTCCATGTGCATATATTCAGGAGAAGTCATGTGACTGTACGGTAAGAAAGCAGCTGTTTGTAATTTACATAGAGTTCCTCAAAGAAAATCTGAACATGCTGCTACTATGCCCTCAGACTTCCACTCTCCCTAACTATGAGAAAATAAATTTCCTTTTGCATGAGTCACCTGGGCTATGGTGTTTTGGTACAGCATCCTGTACTGGTCAGCTTTCTTCTCTCTGAGACATAGCATCAGCCACATACAACTTAAAGGAGGAACTCATGGTTTCAGAAGATTCAGTCCATGGTTTTCTGGCTCTAAGGCTGAAATATCATGGCAGAAGGACATGGCCTAGTGAAGCTGTTTAGTTCATGGCATCAAGGAAGCCAACCAGGGGAGCAGTGCCAGAGAATAAGTTGTTAGTGACCAGATGTAGACCTGAAGAGCACACTTTCAGGATCCACACAAACCCAGAAGTTTCCTTTCCTGATCCCATACATGGCTGCTGAAGCAATCATGTTGACACAGTTAAGCTTAGCCAGCACACAGTTAAGACTTAGACAGCTTCTCCAAGTAACTCTCTCTGTAAACATTTAGGGAAAACTTGATCCAAGTTCAGGGCAGAGTTTTTACTTATTCTGCTTACCTCTTGATCAATTGCCTCCAAATCTAGTCGTGTAAAACTACAGCCATTTTATCTTGCTCATTTTTTGAGAGTAAGGAATTTGGCAGTGTTCACTGAGGATCTCTCACTGGATAGTTCCCCGGAAGTTGCAAGTGTATGTCTACAGGGGCTACAGTCATCTGAAAGGTCAACTGAGTTAGTTTCCCATAGTGCATCACTTCCATGGTCACAGCTAGAAGCTGTGGGCAGCTGGGAGATCAGGCAGTATGTCAACCAAGGCACTTATGTGGACTCTCCAGCTTGATGTTCTTAGGGCAACTGGACTACATAAATGGTGGATCACTTCCTCACAGTGTCCCAAGACAATAAGAAACTTTTATGAACTTGCTTTGGAAATTGTGCATGTCACTTCTGCCATAGCCATTGGTGAAAGCAGTAAGTGTACCCAAAGAGACAGGATCCTCACCTATCAATAGGAGGACTTAAAAATGAGACCATATTTTGACCCTACAGCTTTTTTCCAGATCCATTATTTCTACTTGCTCTGTTTTTTAATTGCTATAGCTTAGCACTACTTTTTGGTTTCCTATATCTTTTTTAAGCTTCTCAAAAATATTATAAAGAGTCTATTATTTTAATATACTATTCAACAAATACATATTAAGCTTCTACTACAAACTGGAAGTTTTGCAAGAATTCATCACAGTAATTAAATAATTACCACTAGCCCACAAGTTATTGTTCAATTATGATCAATGATCACTATCTAAATCAAGAATGAATTTGGCACATTTCTACATCATATGCTTTCCAAACCAAATTGTTTTCACCTCTTGAATTCCTGGTGCCATTTTCTGGGATTTGTACAGAACAGTAGTGTCGGGCTTTACAATAGCAGTGCAAGAAGCAATATTCCAATTTCAATCTGAGTTGTACCATCTGGATTGGGGGCTTGGAAATATATCCAAGTGAAATTTCATGAAAATGGAGCATTGAAAAAATGTGCATATTTAATCATTGGAGAAACAATAGAATGAAAATAAAGATGGCATGCTTTTCCAGTGTAATGAACCTCGACAGTTTCCATTGTGGCTGCCTGAGTGCGTTTGATTGCCAGTTGCTAAATGAGCCTGCATCCCCAAAAGTGGGAATAGATCACTCAGCAGAGCAGCAGACAGATGATGTTTGCTTTAAAAAAAGAGATGAGAGCATTGCAAATGTCATGAAGGACAGTTTTGCAGTGGCCAATGTCCTGCTGCTTCCCCCAGGCCTCAGGTAGAATCTGTCCCTGCCTCTGCATTCTTTTTTCCCAGACTTTCATGGAACTGAGCGAGTTCCACACTAGTTCTTCATCCAAATGTGTAAAGACAATGATAACATATGAAACATTTGAGCTCAATTTGGGAAGTTACTGAGATGCCGTGTCATGCCTTCTCTGATTCTGGACTGGCTTTGACTCCACCATTTTTTTCTGGAAAACTATCTAGTCACTCATCCAAGAGAGACTAAATGCCACCAAATACATTCACCAAGTTACTCATCTATCAGGGTTTATGTCCCCACTTACAAGAAAAAAAAGTCACAAAGACTCTATTTCTAGGCTCTCTGTGGATGAAAACTTAATACAGTATAGTTGGGGAAGGGTGTCAAAGGTAAGTATCCTCTCAAGTAGCTCTCATTCTCCTGCTTGTGCCTACTTTTCTACATTAGAATCCCTAATGGCTTGGAGGCATGGTGTTCAACATTGTATATAATTGCTTTAGAAAAAAATCTTAACTGGAAGCCCAGTAGATAAAACAGCTACAAATGGAGTTATCCTAGCCATTTCATCCCACCAAACCCCAGGAAGCTAAGGGTGTCCCAGCATCTGAGGTCTAGGATTTCCCCTCTGAAAACTTAAAAAGTGATGTTGTTGTGGTTGTATCAGCTAAACAGCTCAATAATCACAGCACTTTTCCGGATGGAAACTTGCAGATGTCTTGCACAATTTCCACTCCTCATAACTACCTGTACTATAGATTTATTAACAACCTTTTATAAAGAATTCGCAGCTCAAGGAAGATTCATAATTTGCCCCAACTCAGAGGTATACCAGGGATCCAAATCTAGATCCTTCCATGTTTGAGGTCAGCAGCCCTGGCCCTCCGGGGAGAAAAGAAGGAAGAAGCAGTTCCATCATGTCCCTGCACTGGCTGCAGCACACTCACCCTCGTCCTGGTTACATGGCCACCAGCTTGTCACAAGGGTAGGCTATTTCATCTCTATTTTTGTTTTTTTGTTTACATTCACTTCAGATTTCATAGTTGATGAAAATACAATTGCATATATTTTAAAAACAATCACATTTTTAATTTAGTGAGGCGTGAGTCACACAACACAAAGTTCATTCCTTTAAAGAATGCAGTTCAGTATTTTTAAATGTGTTCACACATTTGCATCCTCACCACTATTTTTTGTTGAACATTTTCATCACCCTAAAAAAAAAAAAAATCTTATAGCTGTCAATCACTCTTTTCTCCACTACCTTTAAGCCATGCCAACTGTTAAGCTACTTTTTGTCAACATGCATTTTGCCTATTCTAGATCTTTTATACAATGAAGGAATCAAATAATATGGGGCTTTTGTATCTGGCTGCTTTCACTTAGAAGAGTGTGCTTAAATTCTTAGACCTCTGTTTCCCATACTCACCATGGATATAAAGACCAGTACTGAAGGATTTTTATAAAGATAAGAAAATTTACCAGGCTTTTAGCATAATGATCAGGATAAACAATTTTGTAGGGCAACAATTATAATTAAATTGATAAAAACAAGGTTTGTGACCAAATGTGGAGATGCGAGTGAATGAAGACTGTGGGATAATGTTGGTGATGGACTAAGGTAAGCTCCCTATCTGTCACCTCACTTACTCTGTGTCCCTGAAATCTGGTGTCTCAGCATTGGTGCTGTTGTCGTTTTGAGATGGATGATAACTTCTGAGGGAAGCTGTTCTGTAGATTGAAAGGTAGTGTCCACGGCTTCTATTTATTTAGATGCCAGTGGCACCTCCTACCCTAATTTTGACAGGTAAAACTGTCACAGTGATCGCCAAATGTCTCTGGGGGCACAATAAGCCCTGATTAAGAAATTTGGCTTAGATTTTGCCCAAAAGAGTAGTCACTTTTTCTATCATAAAATATCTGTTGCTCCTATAGGCAATTTAATGCTATAGGCAGGCCTGCACTGTCCAGTACAATAGCCTCTAGCTTACGTGAAACCGTTTAAATTTAAATCAATTAAAATTGCATAAGATTAACTTATCCACCCCACAGTCTCATTATCCAGCTACCAATGTGTTCTTCAGGGCCACCTGTGTCTGGCAGCTATCAGGCTGAACAGTGCAGATTAGTGCTTTGCAGTTATCACAGAAAATTCTATGTTTTAGTCATTTTCTCATCAATGGAATAAAATACGTGATACCCACAGCTTAAAGGAGACGTTTATTCTGGCCCATGGCGACAGTCCATAGTTAGCTAGCTCCAAGGATGACAGAGGGACACAGCAAAAGAAAAGCTGCTTGCAAGGTGGTGGCCAAGAAGCAAAAAGAACAGAGAAGAGCAGTTGAGGGACCCTTTCAGGTCACACCCACAGCAAGATGCCTGTATCCAAACTATACTCCTAACAGCAAGTCATCTGTAGTGGTCCCATAACTCAATCACCTTCCAAAAGCCTGGTCTCTGAACATGTGTGGTTCTTATGGGACATCTAAATGCAAACAATAATAAAGACCATGCTCCAGAAAGACCCTACTGTCTGGTGAATTTTGGCCTTGGGAATGAAATTCATCACTTGTGATTCTTCAGGGACTGGGTAGGAGGAAAGTCCCCAAAATTCATATCTTATTCATTCTGCAGGCAACCAGGAAGCCCCTCCCAGTGAAATTCCCTAGTGAGTTCAGATACAGTGTCCACTGGCTCACTGTCTGCCACATGGTCTTTCCGAATGTAGGAAAATGCAAATGTGAACCTTTGAAAGAAAACTAAAGGCCAAACCATCTTCCCTTACTGATTAGGGATACCCACGGGGGAATAGGAAATTCTGGCTACCCACAGGGAAGTAGGAAATTCTGGACCCAACTAGAACGGGTGGAGGTGGGGGATTATAAGCAGGTGCCTCAAAAGGTGATGGAATATAGCAACAAGCAGAAGACAATACAATACTCTAGGTTAAATCTGAAAGGTGAGGGGCACCTAGATACTGGAGCAAAAATAATGATGAAGTCCTATTAGTTTGTTCCTGGGATATTTCCTTTCCAGTCAGGGCCCACTGAAGATTTGGGGGGAACTATGTAGGGATTCTTTCTATGCTGTTCCTATGAAACAAAGACACTGTAGTAAAAACGTGGCCCTGTTTATGACTGAAGAGGAAGCTGGTGTGAATCACTTGTGGAAAATAGTGGTATAAAGAGGGCTTTAATGAAAAGAGGGCTGGGCTGGGGATATAGCTCAACAGCACAAATGCCTGCTTGGCAAGTGCAAGGTCCTGAGTTTGATTCCCAGTACCCCCCCCACCTATAAAAAAGAAAAAAACAAAAAAGAAAAGAGGGCTGAGAGTTCACAGATTTACAAAAAGAAAATGAGAGCACCCAGTTAAACTTGGAATTCTATGTATGTAATAAATGCATAATAGTATAAGAACGTCCTATGTAATACTTGGGATATATTTATACCAAATATTTATTTGCTATTAAGCCAAGATTCATATTTAACTGGGAGACCTATGTTTCATGTGGTGACCTTAGAAGAACATAGAAGACTTACTGGTGAGGGAATGTACATTCTGAGGTGCAGAATAAAAGGGTAGCAGTGATTGAAAAGAAGGTAGCTTTAACTTAACTGCTGGAAATTATCTTTAGTTAGGTAAAACATCTAAAGATGCAATCTAGAGATGCCTTTTCACTTCTGCTTCCCAGACCTGAGAATGATGGAGTTGATATAATTTGATACTTGTTGATATGAATTTTCTCAAGGAAATTCAGTTGGGTGAATTTATTGAGTGACTCTTTTACTTCAAATATATAATGTCATATAGTGGGAAATGCAGATTGAGCAGACAAAGCCATTGCCCCCAAAATATGGTGAGAGAGTAGAAAGAAGTACTGTTGTGAGTATGCCTGATGGTATTTCATTGAATATTTCAAAATAGCTAGAAGAAAGGATTTTGGATGTTTTCTCCCCAAAGGAAATCATACATGTATGAGATGATGGTATACTAAATACGTTTATTTGCTCATCATAAAATACATCTGAAACACCACACTGCACCACAAAAATATGTGTGACTTTTTGTATCAATTAAAACTAAAATGACTGTCTCAGCTGCTTCCTTGCTGTTGGACACAATGCCAGACACCCACAACCTAAATAAAGGAGGAGGGGTTTATTTAGGCTCATGGATTCAGCTCATGCCTGGTTGGATTCAAGGCAAGAACAGTATGGCATCTGGGCATGGCATAAAGAAAAGCAGTCCACATATCGTAGTTAGGAGGCAGACAGAGAAGGGAAGATGGATACAGGCCCCTGTGATCTTCCACACCTTCCACACGGATGAGAATTTTGATCTAAACCACAACAGTAACGAAATTCAAACATAAAATAAAATCACTATTGTTCAGTAACTTACTCTCATGGGAAAAGCCCACATGAAAACTGACATTCAAAACAAAATGCAGTAGGTAAAATTAGAACCCGCATAGTTAAAATATTGGGGAGGGAGCCATGAGCCCTGGTCTGAGTGAGGTGGTCCCCAGCTGGGTCTTGGAGGAGGCACACAGGAGAACACATTGTAACTCATGACGGGGTAGCCTTGATCAGGAGCATGGCCAGGGCTCAACTACAGTAGGAATTGTGGTGTGGACAGGTGAGTAGGTAGGCAGACATAATGGGCTACAATCATCTTTGGGACCATAGTCTACAAGCCATGGGGAGACATTTGAACAGGGCAGTAGCAAGGTGTAGTCTGACATTTGAAAAATAAGACTTTAAAGTGGCTGTATTATTAGAATACTTTTAACATTATAGGAGTAGACATGGTAGTTAAGTTTCTTCAAGTTTCTTTTAAATCATGTCATTTTTGGACAATTTATATGTCGTTCACCAGGGAGCAACAAGGAACAAATGTTAAGATCTTGGATATTAGGTCACATGAAGCTGGAAATGAATCATAGCTCTGTGACCCTAAAGTCTTCAGCATTTAACACTATCCTTCATCTGAAACATGGAAGAACAGTATAAACCTCACAGGGATACAGGGATTTTAAAAAATAAGGTGTACACAAAAATGCTTAAAATAAAATGCCTGACACAGTACTCAACAAATTAAAATGTCATACATTTGATGGAAATAATTTATTTCACACATCTACTTCATCTTGCAACCAACTGCTAATTGAGGGCCTCTGGCTCTTTTAAGAATTACAACTAAGCAGTTCTCAGAATCCCAGAGGCTCTGCAGACAAGTTCACATCCAGATCTTTCCTGCTGGGAGCTGCCTTTTCCCTGCACCAGGCTCTTCAGCACTGTTTCTTCTGCCGTCAGCGTTTCTGTTCCCCTGGGCATCAGATCCCATGGCTTCCACTGAAGGCGCTTCAGCATCTTGACCCCCTGGAGCTCCAAATCTGCCACTAATTTTTCTGCCTCTGGTGTGTTCCAGAGTTTGATGAAACAGCTCTTTATATATATATATATATATTTTTTTTTTTTTTTTTTTTTTTTTTTCCCCTCCTCTTCTGCTGTTTCAGGCATGCATATGTTAGGCCTCAGGTGAAACACCCAAGCTGTCATCAGAATTGCCCCTCTCCTCCAAAGACCAAAAGTAAAATGAGTGTCTGCTTACTGCCTCAACATGGTCTGTCCCAAGAGGCACCTCTGTCACCTGATACAGGAAGGGGTCCTCCTCTGCTGTGCTCTTCATCCTCCACTCCCCAGCACTCCACACACTGCACTTGAGCAGAAATCGTGAAGAAAGTAGGACTTCTGTTTTAGGAGGAGACGCTGCCAGCGGAATTTCTGCATGGACAAGTTTGTCCCTGACCAGCTATGCTGGAGGGCTACTGCAGATGGCAGGTGCCAATGGGGGGAGCTCAAATGAAGTTCTGAAAAGTTGACTGGAAATCCCCATGCTGCCATTCCAAACCACAAAGCCATACAATACTGGTTACAAATGAGGGTGGTACTAAGAATGTGAGCAGTGTTTCTCTCTCACTGGTTTATTTAGTGTCTTCTTCCCTATTCCTTGAAGTATAGACTCACCAGATTCTGTCTCTTGTTTCCAGCTGACCAGTAAATCATAGACATACGTGGCTCATCATTTTTCTCTTGCAGGGTATTTACAGAGTCAGTCTGCCACATGTCCTTTGTACTGCATTCCGTGCTCTCATGCCTATATGTGCCATCTGCTGAGAAATAAGCCTTTCTTCCCACTTCTAGGCATCTGAAAAGTTAGTACAGAGGAGGTGGTCACCTGCACAAGGACAGAAGGATTCTAAAATGAGGTCTTTACTGGTTTACAAGTCACAATGGCTGAGTATAGACCATAGTCATAGATGTTCAGTAAATAAGAACACTTGATTTAAACTTCTTAGTAGAAAAGTTTGACTTATTACTAATTAGTTTGTTAGTAGGTGTCATAAAAAAGAGAATATTCAAAACTTTAAAAATGTGTTGCAGTAGAAGACACACTGCCATTAATCCCACTCAAGATATTCCTAGTTGTGAGCACAGTGAATGAAGTGGACAAGGAGGCACCACGACGTTTCCAGGAAACTGCCTTCCCCCTGGATGGCACTCCACAGTGGCATTCACTGTGTTTTGTTCAGCAGACCCTCATGAAAGAGGACTCCAGAAGAGCTTCAGAAGGTGGCAAGAGTGGTGGGAAATGCATGTTCAAAGCGAAAGAGTATTTTAAAGAGGTTTAATGGCGATATGTACACTCTAATGATTTTTAAATTTAAATATTATCTGTTATGTTTTGATCACACCTTATATATAATGTTATGGTAGATTTTGTTTACAACTCTAGCAGCAAAGAGATTCATACAGTGCCAGGCAGCAAGGTTTGGGAACTTTATGAGAACTGTCAGTATCTAGTAGTACTGTCACAGACCATTGTTCTTTGGATTGTACTTTTATGTCAAATGGGTTGTTCTGCATTTGTCGGATGGAACCCTTAGCACTAGGCCAGGCCAACTGGCATAATTCTGATTTCTACATTCTGTAGCTCTGTGGCTTTGATTTTTTAAGGAAAAAGGGGGGATTGGGATATGTTTCCTATGCTTTCTAAACAATTCAAGCAAATAATAGTGACAGTGACTTAGGTAAATACTACTTTGCTTCGCAAGCCATTCTCTTTTTTTGAATACCAGTAATCAAATTCAGGACCTTGTGCTTGTCAGGCAGGTATACCTCTGGCGATATATATATATTAGGCCAGAATATATTTATTGAGGGAAAGAAAGCTTCTGTCCAAGAGAGGGACAGAAGGGGGCACGAGTGGCTTGCCAAGGACCTTGCCCTTTCCAGGGACTTTATAGGGCAAAACCATGAGGTGAGGCTAGTCCAAAACAGGGGGAAATTGGGAAATTACAAAGTAGGCATGAAATGGGACAAAATTATGGTCAGCCAATAAGATTTCAACTGTAATTGTTCAGGTAAAATTGAGTAAACTGGGATCAAATGGGAAGTGAGTCACATAGCAAGCAGGGATGAATACAGAACAGGAGATTTTCCTGTAGGGGGCAGGGCTAGTGACTCTTCCTGGCTTTCTCAAGGTGATTTCTACCTATTTAGAACATCCCTGATGTTCACATTTGGGAGGTTTGTGGGTACATTTGTTTACTCTTTTGTCTTGAGGTCTGGCCCACAGCAAATACATCTCCATTCACAAGGTACCTTGTCTTTCACGTTGGTTCCTCTGAGGGCCTGGCCCTGTCTGACTGCCTATAATTTCTATCTAACTCAGCTGCCTATGACATTCCCCTCTCTGAAGAAGTAACCCAAACTGCGGTGAGGGAGTAATAGGCGATGACTGCTCTGGTTTCTTCAGGCTGGAAAGGGTCAGAATTGCTGATGGACAGTCAGAGATACTCTCCAGAGGGCCTTTCTGAATGCCCTCGATAGACAAGGGACACTTTCATCTTTGGTAGGCGCAGAGCTTTAAATTTGGAGGAGACAGAGCCAAAGAAACAATGAAGTATGCATGGGCCAAATAATATCAACAGGATCATTATGAATATAGTCAACAAAGATTTCCACCAAGAGGAGATGGTAATGGCCTCCCACAGAGAGGATAAGATCAGAGCTATGAACTCCGCTATCTGAGCACTAGTCCCAGGTGTAAGCAATGAACTTTTAAGAGTCTGATGTAAAGTTACCACTGCATACCCTGTCTTCCTTGTCCCATTTTCCGTGAAGGAGCTGCCATAACAGAAAAGGATCAAATCCAAGTTAGTAAGGGGTATCTCTAATAAGTCTTCTCTGGATGCACATGGATGGAGAATTACCTGTTTGCAGGCATGTCTGTCAGCTTCACTTTCTTCTTTTTCTGACAAAAAGTTAGCCCGGTTTAAGGAGAAGCGTGTCTTTATTTGAATGGCTGGTCCTTCTAGAAGTAGAGCCTGGTATGTAAGAAGTCGGCGTCTGATAGCCAGAGGCTCCCTTTGGAAGAAAGAAGTCCTGCCACATTGTGAGGCCTGTATACAGTGAGAGCTTTACCTACAGTCTGCTTGGATGCCTCTGGTACTAAGAGATCTACAGCTGCCATGGCTCTAAGGCAAGCAGCCCCCCCGCTTGGCTACAGTGTCTAATTCAATCACTATTCATATATTTGATGTAGACACTTGATGTTTATTCTATATAAAAATGAACAATAAATTTTTCGTGCAAATCTTATACCTTTGCATTTTTCTATAAATTTGCATTTTGGGAGGTTAGCGAATTTCAAGAAAACAACACAGTTGATCGCAAAATCAATTTGAGAAAAAGCAGCAATAAAAAAAACAATAGCTAGCTCAGGTAATCAAATACTTAAAGGAGTAGACAGGAAGGAAGAGAACTTTTTCTCCAGTGGGAGCGTTTGTTTAGTCAATGCCTGTGTCTGAAGAATTCCTGAGGAAAATGAAAAGATCATAGCTGCATCACCGAGAAGCCTAGGCCAATGGGCTACTCCTCAGGATTAGGTGTGCAGAAAAGTGCCCTTGCTCAGAACCATCGCCATGTCCCCGATTTCTCCAAGCTCACGCATACAAAAACAGTCTCATCATTTTCCCTTTTATTATAGAAAATTTTGTTTTATAGTGTGTGTCTTGTTCAGCTACTGTGTTCAACTACTTCTATACTTAAGCCTTTATACCTAAGCAAAGCCATGTTCAACGACTTCTATACATACAAGGAGTAGATGCTTAAGTAGTTTATACATTACTTGATTTTAAGCAATGAGAACGCAATAAAAGTAGAGAAGAATATTCAATTAGAATGTGACCTTTGAAACTATAGGATCATAAAATATTGGCTTATTCAGGACATGAAACATCATCTCAAATACTAACATTTTCAAATAATGAAACTAAGGTTGAAAGAGTCAAGGTGATTTGCACAAAAGTCATTGTCCTCTCTGTAAAAGAACAGTACTCAAACCAGATCATAAAGACTCCCACATACATTATACCCCAGCCAACAAAAGATATGATTTTCTTCATTAAGACACATATCTTGCCCCCCCTGCAACCATATGCACATGCACAAATGTGCATGATCAGTATTATATGCCTCTGATGTCATTTACGTGCTAACTTCAACCACTTTATATTTCTGTGTCAGAAAAAGAACCCCATTATGCACTATATGATTTGCTGTAACTGAAGTTCATTCCTTATTTGAAATTGTAGATTGCAATACAGGTATTCAAAAAACTTTCATGGAGTGAAATTGCATAGAGTGTGTTGGTGATGCTGTCCTTGCTTCAAATACAGATAAAACTTTAGTGTGTATTTTAGAAACAATTCCCTTAAAATTGGATGCATAACAACTTTAATAACTTTGTACACTCATAAATGATTCAGTAGAAGTTATTGTAGACTTGATTCATTAGATGCAAAAGATTTAAAATGAATAGAAATAATTTGCATAAAATAAATGAACAGTTTGGCTTTTCCCTATGGATGTGGTGTAATATGAGAATACTTTAAGATCACACATAACATAATTTTATTTTTTACAAATGTCTTTTCAGTATTTACTTTGCCTTGCCATATTCTACAATCAGGTTGTTACTGTGGACTTTGTAAGGAAATGGGGCCTGTCTCTATGGGCTGTCTTTACACTGAGAAGCAAACTATTTATCACTTAGTCTAGCTTTTTGACTTTAGGCAAGTGGCCATCTGTCCTTCATTCCAGCCAAAACTTCCAGGACATTTTCTAGGTGATTTTCACCAGGGTAATGTGCTCAAGAAATGGTCTCAAGATGTGCATGCATGTATAAGTGTATGTAAATACACAGACAATATTAAGGTAATCTCATAAACAACCATTTTTAGTTTACCAAGGAAATACCTTCTCTCATTTCATAGAGGAGGACAATTGAGAAGTCAAACATTTCTTAAATGATATAGTTAAGACCTAAGGTGAGTTGTTTTCCTTCCAGATTCTTCTCTCTTCTGATGACCCTCTCTTGGTCAGTGACTGTGTGTCTACCAGTAACATCAATGGTTATCTTTGTGGTGTTGCTTTTCAACTGGAATCAGTACATTAGAAATCTCCTCCAGGCCTTGCTAAAATGCACCTTCTGACTTGGACTTAACTTGAGATTTTGCTCTTCTAACAAACTTATGGCCTTTCATGCCTAAGATTCTACACTTCTGATGGCATTCCTGAGTGCCAGTCCACTGAGAACAATTTGAGTCAAAAGGCCTTTAGCCATCTAGCGTTCACACAGCGGGACAGTGTGGCCCATTCACTAGAATCTTATTATATTTTCCATTGTTTGCTTTTTAATGTGGTTAGCTGCCTCTTCTTGTAAATAGATTTATCAGCATTAATGCATGTGTCTATATATATTCATCCTAAATCTTAAAGTTTATATTTTAAAATTGTAATGGATCTCAACAAACAGAAATGATTCTGTTTACAAGTATCCATTTTACAAAGTAGCACAGCAGGAATATCTTTCGTTAAGTGGACCATACACTGGCAAATGGTGCTCTGCAAAGCCTTGCATCCCTTGTGACTGCAATCCAGAGGCATAAGGAAAATGAAAAATGCCTAATCACTCTTCACATTATGTGCTACCGCTCAGTTTATGCAACCAAATTGGGATTTGATTGGTTCTGAGGGCCCAACCTCCATGGCTCCATCCTAAGTATTTGAATCTTAAGAGCTAAGCCTCTAGGGAGCCTTTTACTTAACAGGAATAAAAACTCCAGCAGGGTTTGCATTAGCATTTGGTTTTGTCACGATTCTGAGACAGACCCTAAACCAGGAGGTCAAAACTATTTAGAAGTGTTTGGAGAGTAGTTTCAGCTAACTGAGCTGCAGGTTGTTATAGAGTGAATTTTACCTAGAGTAAAAATTCAAGAAACGCTGTGATTCCTCCACCCTCCAGCCCTGCTGTGCTTTGCCTGCTGTGCACTAATGCCTTTGGCATTATTTCTTGGCATGAAAGATCTAGGGTGGGGAGGTTAATTGCAGCGGCCTAGTGTTATGTGCCAGGCGGGAGTATGATGGATTCTGTGATTTCTGGCAGAGAGCCTTGTCTACAGTCCCATGTCTGTGTCCCTTAGAGGCAACTACTAGTGGGCACTGTAATTAATACCATGAGGAGATGCTGGATGGAGAGTTTGTTGTTTTTTAAACCAGGGAAGGGCCTTCCCAAAAGTGGGAGCCCTCAAGCTCTGATCCCTGGTTTTCCGCTACCAGAGTGGGGGCATTTGGGACAGAAAAGATGACTTGCTATCTGGAAAAAGTGGCTGTTCACCACCAGGTGGTGTGGGTGGGGTAGGGGTAAATCTCTCCTCCAGAGAGTATACCTGCACCCTCTTGATATTTAGCTTTATTGGGAGAGAGGAAGGTAGCATGGAGAGGATGGTGCTATTTTTATAATATCTGAAATTAAATAAAATTTATTTTCTGGTTTATAGTGTAAGAACCTGATTTTGGTTACTTTCGGCATTAGTAGCACATTTCTAAGTTTGGATATTCTCCATAATAGTGAACTTGGGTTTGGAGCATATGTATTCCCTGTTTTGCATGTGCTCCATGTTTTCAGGTTGTAATCCAACCCTTCCCCCTTGCTTATGAACACGTGGCCAGGTGACCAAACCTTGACAAAAACCATGTTTTGCTGAGCCCACAGAGTTTGCTGCTATTTCAGTTGGTAATATTTTAAAATTTAGCATTATTATATATTTGCAATACTTTTAAAAACCAGCAGGACTTGTGCTCCTAGGGTCTGTTCTGATGCAGGGGTCTCCGTGGCTGAGACTGAGGAACCCCATTAGCCTGGGAATGTACTTTCCAGCTTGCCACAGCCTCAAGCATTTATGGGCCCAGCTCCTGACTCTCACTGATGCTCCCTGACCAGCTCCTGCATTTGAGTCTGTCACTCTGATGCAGCCTTCACAATGTTCTTTTAGTCCAATACAATTGGCTAATCTCATGCGATCCAAGTATAGCTCAGATGAGCTCAAACAGTGCACATGCAAAACCACGTTTCTCTCTTCTGACCTCATCCAGCTAAGCTAGAGTGTTGCAGGTATACATTTAAACTGTCCCGAAAGAAGGGCTTAGTAGACAGACTGTGTTCTGCTGTTGCAACTGAAAATCTAAAATAACAGTTGCTTAAATGGAGTGATACATCTTCCTCTGTCACAGAAACCTGGATGGGTGGTTCACAGCCAGATGAGTCTCACAATCATCAGGGACAGAATCGACCACAAGGGTCTTGCTCTTTGTGAACTACATGCCTACTGTATCTCTAGCCTTCACATTCACACTGTGGCTGGCAGGAAAGAAAAAAGCGAGGGGAAAGGATGTATTCTCCATTGAAAGAAGCCTTGCAGAAGTTGCATGCATCATTACTGCTTACATCCCATTGTCCAGAACATGGGATATTAGGTTGCAAAGATGGCTAAAATAGTCTTTCTTTCATCTGGGTGACCTTATCCCAACTAATGAGCAGAAAAGAGAATGGATATCAGTGTGCCACTGGGAGTCTCTGCAGTGACTGTTTCTTGTGGTTTTTTATATTCCTCAGAGCATTGCACAGAGTGAGCTAAATCTGTAACTTTAAAACCTGATTATGTTGTTTAACTGTCCATTAGTTTACCGAAGTTCACATAAAGCTCTCAAAACACTAAGCCCATGCAGTAAAAATAATCATATGAATGGCTGCTGTTGAGGAAGAATGAGGCATATGTTGGTGTATTCGATATGTAATCGCCCCTGTAACCCATTGAATACTTACTCAATTTAAACTCATGAAGATGTACCTGATTGTTTTCCAGTTGGAGAGAGACGATGCTATCATCTTGTTGTTGAAGAAAAATATCATAATTTCCCATGAATTAGTTTCTCAAAACATATCATTAAGATGTAATGTGAGTGCTTTGGTGTGTTGAATAACAAAGACATTTCTGGACCCTACATATTAATTAAAGGAGAAAGCTTGTAAGCTTTTGGCGACAGGCATCCAAGACTAGCCCTAGCTCTGCAGATGACCTGCAAGTTGAGCACGACAAGACCGCTTTCACCGTTCTTCTGTGTCCTGCACCATTGGCCCTCGTTTTGCCTCTGAGCACACATCAAGCACAGCTTTGTGAACCATTCTAGGAAGCCATGAAATAGTCCCTGCTCTGACCCCTGCTTTTCTTTTGGCTCTTAGTCATTTCACTTTTCATTGACCTCTTCCTGTGCGCAAAAAAAGACTGGAAACTACACATCAACTCTCAAGAAAATTTTCTCACATTTTTGACAAACAACAACAACAATAGCAAACAGTAGCTCTTTTCTGTGTAGTTTAGATTAGGTGCAGCAGTCTTAGGCTACAAGTATCAAGTAGAGAAATGTGGCATGATAATTACTACATTACTATAGCAGATACAACTCTTGATTTAAAATATACAAATATGTAACTAAAAATAACAGCAACATATTTTATACTACAAATGGGAGGGAGGCATAGCTAGTAAACAAATTGAAACCCCTCAGTCACTCCCAGACAGACCTTTATTTACTCATATACTTAAAAATGATTAAGTATGTACAGTGGGTGGTCTCTGGAAGCAGTTGTGTAATTTTCTCCCTGCTTCCCACCATCTGTAGCGTGACCTTGTCATTTTCAACATCTGCTCTGTGGATTCTCTAGAGAGCTGTAATAGAATACTAAGTCTTCATGTCATTCTGCAAAATGAGTTATTTTGAGGGGAAAAGATTGAGAGCCCTCTGTACTGTTATATGAAGTAGCTCTTTTATCGTTCCCAGAGTTTTGAAATCCTGAATACTTTTATTGCTCACACTTCTCTGAGAAGAAAATTAAGGGCCAGAAAAACTGGTTCAAGTTTGCCTGGTAGGTGATGAAAGGGAAAGGCAAACTCATGTCCTTTGTAGGACTTTCCATGGAAAAACTCTGCTATATTGTTTTGATGTTCCCAGTTATTTTCTGAGTCTCCCCTCAAAAAGAAGAGGTTGGAAGGAAAAACAGTTAAAATTATTTTTGGTAGGAGGGAGTCCATGTGACTACCAAACTGGCAAGACCTGTTACTTCCAGGCATAAAAGCAGTCTTACCTTTTAACTCCATGCTAATGGCCATCCAGCTACTTTGTGAGAGAAGTGGGTTCTTAGGAGCTATTTGGGTAGAAGATGCTATTTTCAGTGCCATAAAACCTTTACTATTACAAGTGGAAGTGGAGGTCTGCCAGCTCAACTCTGTTTGCACAAGCAAAGCCACAACTGTGGAAGTCTGATAATCTACCAAAGCCTCCATTGCCAAGTGCTACCAAAACCCAGTTCTGGAATTCTCTGTGTGCTTCCTCAAGCCACTTCTGCATAAAGGAATCTGGAGAGGTGGATGACCAAGAAATACATCTCAGGAAACTTTCCTGGCTCTCTCACTTTGCATAATATCTCCAGAGAATTTTTAGTTAAACATCTATGCAGCTCTCTAATTAGCATACTTTGTCCAACAGCCCTCTTCTCTTTCCACGCTTTGCTCTTTTTCTTTCAAGTGGCTCTAAATTATTGTGATAGGGTATGTTTTTCCCTTTTTTTTTTTTTTTCCGGGACCGGGGATCGAACTCAGGGCCTTAGTGCTTAGCGGCAAGCACTTACCCCACTGAGCTGCACCTCCAGCCCAAGAAATTTTTTTTTTTTTTTTTTTTTTTTTGCGGTACTGGGGATCGAACTCAGGACCCTGTGCTTGCTAGGCAAGCGCTTATTCCACTGAGCTATATCCCCAGCCGGGTATGTTTTTAAAATACCAACTTGAGGAGCACAATGACACTGTATTTCTATGGAGTCACAGGGCAGATTCTTGCAGTTAAGAAAGTGACCCTCTTAACCCAGCACATTTACATCCAGGCAGGGCTTAAGTATCCTTTGTTCACCCTGTTTTTGCCATCTTTCGTGGCACATAATAGGATTGCCCTTTCCAGATTCCCATCACACATGGACATAAAACCCACATGCAGGGCGCAGTCTATGGGCCCCTTTCTGTCACAAGAAATAACACGTCAAAAGAGGTGTTTACTACATCCTGGGATGAAACACTGTCTGGTTCTTATGGCTGAAATGCATTTGTGAGTGAATAAATAAACATCAAAACCCCACCTTTTCAAGACTTTGACCTCTAAATTTGAATCAATAGCACCTGGGCTTCCCTGAGTATGCCGTTAGACCTTCCTTCCTCTACAAGTGCCCGCTTCACAGGAGTCTCCTGGATTCTTCAGTCCTGTCAAGGAAAATTTTTGTCGCTTGGATACCAATATGCTGCTAGGATAGTGGGTCTAGATCACTGCTTCCATAATGATTCCAAGAGATTCAGAGCCGTAACTCCTTATCACATGTAAGCCTATCTCTAAATAAATTTCCTAGAATCAGGATGATCACAGCACCCACACACGTCGCATCTTTTCTTGTAACCATGGCAACACACTTGCTCTCCTGCCCACCCCTCCCTCCTCTGAACCACTACATTGCTGCTGGATTAATAAAGCCTGACAAACTTACACGGTGAAGAGGATTTCTTGCCTCACATCCGAGATCTTTATTAACTCATTGAAGCCAGTGTTGCCATTGACCTGGCCCTAGTTGCCATTCAAGAAAGGAATCCCTAGGATTGAGTTTTACTACCTACTCCCAGGTTATCTAGTATCTTTTTGTGTATCAATCAGTTAATCAATCAATTGGTCATTTGGACGAAAGGACTGAACAATGTGGATACAGAGCTTCCTGCTTTGTCTGTCTACACCAGGATTCCTCATGCCTGGCCAGTTCGCACTGGGCATAGGCAGGGCAATTCAGGCCAAGCGAAGCATACTCTGATGTTTGACTTCTAGCTGGAGCACATCGTGCATTTGCTTCTGTCTGGTGGCTTCTTCCCTTGACTTACCCTTCCCATGGGCCCACTGAGCTCACCCATACCTCTATAGGGGCCAGCACTAGCACAAAATACAGCTGAAGACCAGGAGCCTCCGACACTGGACTGCACTTTTACCATAGTAGTTTAAATTATGCCCAAAATTGTCGCTGGGATACCAAAGAATCTGGTGGCAACTCAGCTTCATTTAGCCCTCCTACTGGGTGTTAAGAGAGAATGCCCTCCCTTTGAATGTAAGCAGCTGCCTTGTTATGGTTTGGATTTAGCATGTCCCACCCAAAGCGTCAGGCATTCAGAGGTAGAACATTTAGCAGGTGATTAGATCACAGGGATGCCATACTTACCAGTGGGTTCATCCTCAAATGAATTCAGTAGTTGAATGTGCTGTGAGAAGCCATGCTTGGTTGGCGGTGGGGTGTGACCTGCTCAGGTGCACCTCCCTCCCCACCTCTTCCCTCTCTCTCTGCTTCCTGGCCAACATGACAGAAATAGCTCCCCTCCACTATGCCATTCCCTTTCTACCTCGGAGCCGGACTCCCACAGACAGAAACCTCTAAAAACTGGTAACCCGAATAAACCACCCCTCTTTTAAGCTGTCGGTGTCAGGTATTTTATCTCAGTGATGAGAAAGTGACTAAAGCTTGTCCTTATCAATCTTCTGGTGCAAAAAGACAAAAACACCCAGTGTCTCCTCCCAACTCTTCCGTGCCTACTCCCACTCAGCACTTATCGCTCAGTGCTTAGCCTCTTCTGCCCCTACCATGAGCGATCAGGTCTCTGTTCTTAGTTAGAGTGCTTTTCACTGTTGCTCTCCAGTGGATCAGGCATGCTCTCCTTTACGCTGAAGCCATACCCTCAGTGTCTACCAATAGCATAATGAACAAGTGAGCTCTGCTGTGTAATAGTGCTGTTGTATGTCATCTCTTTCACCCACAGGGCCAAACCCCTGGTTCTCCAGCTGTCAGGAGTGTTGGCTACTGACCATTCATAGCCAAGTCCCTCTGCTCTACGGTAATAGCCTTGACTGAACGAAGCTACCTTGCCCAAGGTCACATCATCCCACAACCCTAAGGCATGGTGGATCTAGGATGAAATGATATGTATTCATTAAAATTTTAAAATTATGTACTAGAGAATTTTTAGGGAGGTAGGAGAATTTTCTAGTTAATGAAGTAAATACAAAAAATAAGAGGCAAAGTGTGCAGGCATTATGTTCCTCACAGTGTAAGAATATCCGTGCTGAAGAAAAAAGAGAATGAAAAGCAGAAAGAAAAAAAAATATCTTTTTTCCGAAGAACTGCTCTTAAAATAGAAATGCCCATTTTTGATTTTTTTTTTTTTTTTTTTTTGCGGTACCAGGATTGAACTCAGGACCTTGTGCTTGCCAGGCAGGCACTTATTCCACTAAGCTATATCCCCAGCCCCCCTGATATTTTATTTAAAAAAAAAAACATTCTAAAGTGTTTCCTTCTAGCTGTACCATTGAGCAAATTAGAAATTATTAGAAAATCTAAGATATTTGAGAATGAAATGCGAAAATATTACTGATCAAATCCCCAGAACATGAGTCTATAGGTAACTTATTCTTAGAACCATGAAGCTTCTGCTTCCAGGGTCATTCTCTGGGCTCTGTTCTTGGTTACCCTTGCCCAAGTGCATGGAGTTCATTACCTCTCTCTCTTCTGCAGGTCTGGTCCACTATGTATGCACCTATCATTACGCTTGATCAAATGAATATAGCAAACACTTAATGTTGTCTTTTGATTTACACCAAAATGTCCATGAAGGTGGAAGATCATATCCTCATGCTTAGTATGTGGATTCACACTGTAAGCACTGACTGTACTCTACTGAATGAATGAATGAATGAATGAATTAGTGAATCAGTAAAATAGAATTTGGAGTGGAAGCTTGAAGCTTCAACGATTTAATTAGCATATAGACAACAAACAGTTGAAAGTAAGAAGAAGAATGAAGAAAGAAGCATAGAAATTCTGATAAATGCTTTCTATTTACTTCAGAACAGAGCACTGCAAAAACAAGAGGCAAAGTCAGTCTTCCCTGTTGCATAGTTTACGGAGAAACTCAGAGAAGCTGACCTTGCCACTGTGCTGTTGAGGCTTTCAAGATAAGCATCGGTTTGGTTTAGAAGAAATGAACAGCGATGAATGTTCTCTTCAACTTCATCATGCTCCTTTTCATTCTTTTCCCATCCAAGAAAAAAGCTGGGGTTCCAGTGCTCTTTGTGGAATACTTTCAGAGTCTCCAAGTTAAAGTGGAGAAAAGTGCACATGAAAGTTTCTGGTATTGATGTTGTTATTGTGTTTTGTCCCTTCTCTTTTCCCTTACAACTACTAAAAACCACTATCTTTTTTATTTGTCATGAAATCCTTTGTCGTAGCATCCCACTTTCACTATTTATAATGTACGATTCACTTAGTTACCTTGCTTCTGCTTCTCTCTGTCTCTCTGTCTCTGTCTCTCTCTCTTCCTGTAGTACTAAGGACTGAACCCAGGTTCTTCATCCTGCACTATATTCCCACACCTTTTTAAAAATGCATTTGAGACAAAGTCTCCCCAAGTCGCTAAATTGCCCAAGCCAGGCTCACACTTGTGCTCCTCTTGCCATTGCTTCCCAGAACACTGGGATTATAGGCAGGCACCACAACGCCTAGCTACTTTCTCTTTTGAAATAACAGCCAATATTTTCAATGGCATTAGCAGATCCTTTTGAGCCAGCATTGCTGTAATTCCCAAGTAATACATTTATTTTAATAAGAGCTTTGTTATTGTCTTAGTTATTTTTCTCTCATTGCTGAGACAAAATACCTGATGCCAAAAATGAAGGAAGGAAAGGTTTAATTAGCTTACAGTTGTGGAGGTTTCAGTCTGTACTCGGCTGGCTCCAAGGCCAGGTGTCCCTTGGCAGAGGGCAACAGTTCATGGCAGTTGAAACAGCAAAGCAACAATAGCAAAAAGGGGGTAGCGGCTGCAAGCAGCCTCTTTCTCTCCCTTACATACGCAAACTCTCTGCCCCAGGGCGAGTGTATCACTCACAGCCATAATCCCAGCACTGGACTGTAGATCAATCAGATATCTAGAAGCCCCCCCATGACTGCATGAGGATTTGGGGGGACATGCAGACACAAACTGTAACAGTTATCTTAACTAAAAGACCTAGCTCCCTTCTTTCATTCTCTCTGTCACCTACAGGCCAGAGAATCAAATTGTTAGTGATCTCCATAAGAATCTTCTTAGGCTGTCTCTGCAAACTTATCTTTTCTGCACTTCTGCTCCCCATGAGCACTGTAAGTCCAAGTCATGCCGTATATTTGGTCTTCTTAAAGGAAGCCATTTTCTCTCATTTTTTGGTATTTTTTCCGTTCTCTGATTAGAAGATACCTACTCATTGTCCAGTCATGCCTAAGAAACCTGTCTCTTTCATCTTCTTTTCTCTCCTTTCCTCTCCTCCCTTCTTCCCTGCACCCCTTTTCCTCTTCCCATCCCCTCTACCCTGTACCCCCCTCTCTCTCCTCTTGTTTACATATCTCATATACCCCTTGTTTCCTTATTTCCATATGGCTATCCATTCTGTTGTTATTTCCTGTTAAGATTTTACATGTTTTCAGTATAAGGACTGTTTACATATATCACTGTTCATTGATCTTGAAATGCATTCAATGGGCAAAAATATTTATTGAATGCAAAAATAATTAAACTTGGGAATCTCTGCCAGAATTGTTGGGGAGAACTATTTTTTTATAAAGTATGTCTTTGGGCACATTTCAAATACGTGTCTACAGTTAGGAGTATATCTGATGAACAGGATTTTTCTTGACGACATCAGAAGAGTAAGGAAACAGAATTTATGTACCTCGGAAAACTTTCTGAAATTCCTTAGAGAAAGATACAAACTGTTAATTAGATACTTATCGTGACATCGTGTGTCTTATACTGTAGTACTGATAAATTTGAACATTCGTTCCAGCCTGTTTTATGCTTGTTTCTCTTGAGCTTCAACATAGAATTTGTATTAGTAACACCTGCTATTTCTACTCCAGGATAATAGCCTATTTAGCATTTTATCATTTCCAAAGTACAGCAATTCACACTCTACCCACCTCTAGTTATTTGATATGGATCTCTTCTGAGGGCTCCCTGGGATCATTTTGTAGTGCAGGATATATTACCAAGTCAGTGGGCTATCAAACCAGTATAAAACTGCTAATGAAATAAGGAGGAAGACGCTCAGATTGTTTGAAGTAGAAAGCAATAATGAACAATGCAGGGCTGGGAGAGGGAGGAGGAGAGGAAAAACTCAATGATTCTATGACTTTCTTGGCACACTATCCTTGTTGGCATATTGTAAGCTGGAAAATCCTAGTGGAACCCTTCAGTGAAACGTGAAGCCAGGCTTTGGATTGTCATGTGCAGAATAGTCATCTGGGAACTTGTTTAAGTGATGAGTCACTGGCCAGCACCCGGGGTTCTGATTTTGCTTTTTTAGGTGGGTTCTGGAAATTTGTCTATTTGACAGAGCCTCCAGTGATTTTATTAGAGGTGGCCTGACCAATAAGGTCACTCAGAGAAACACTGCATAAGCATCTTTTAGCCTTACTGTGTTAATTGGCATATTCTGCTAAAACACCAGTCATATATGAGCTCGTGTTTTATTGTGGACTGGCAGTAGGGGCTGCGCTCAGCTGGATGGCACGTTCACTCATCTGCCCGGGCTTGCTAATGAAGTTCCAGCAGCCTGCAGCTCGGCTGAGACCAAATGGTAAACAGTAGGTTTGTCAAATGAGTGGGGTTTGGCAGACTGTCAATCAAAAGCACCATTTCTCCTCCATGCTGTTCTCTACAACAGGCTAATTTAGGCTAGTCTAATCTCTTCTTTGAGTTCTTCATTGACAGGCTTACTGTCTTCATAGGGAAGTTTCAAGATCCCCATTAGCAAAAGAGGGCAATATTAAAAAAAAGATATGTTTCAAATGTCTGCTTGTAGCTTATTTTTAATGTCCCATTGACTAAAGGAAATGACCAAGATTAGATTTACAAGAGCAAGAAAGGAACTCCACTTTTTGATGTACTTCAGGAGAAAGTCACATTGTGAGGGAAGAGGAAATTTGTAGGACTGTCTTTGTCCACAACCTGCCATACTTATAACAAGTAAACTAGTGTATCTGACAATGGTTGTAAAACTATAACCTATAAAGTATTTACACTTTATAAAGAAGTGCAAATGAAAGTTTATCCTCCAAATAATAACATTTTCACTAACTTACAGCCAAGTGTTAATTTGTTTTACTTTTACTAAGAAATCAATGGACTTAGGGCCAATGGGAAGGGAATTGTGTGTATTTACAAAATAACTCATGAAAATTTATACAACTTATTAACGTCATCTGCTTTGTTTGGGAAAAAAATGTTCAGTACTACCGCTCTGTACTATGGGATCTCGGGAAAATTAGTTAAGGAAACAGATGGTGATCTTTGGGTGCACTGCTTTTTAGGAGAAACTGGTGAAAATCATATCTTCCTGTCTAGGTCTTAATCTTTGCCTGGCTTACCTTGGGTAAAAAAATTTATTCACTTTTCCACACCTCATAGGGTTATTTTAAGATTTTAAAATAAAACTTACAAGGCATTTAGCTGTTATCATTTTCATGGTCATTGCAAAGAAGAAAATATTGCTCACCTATCTCACATAGCTCTCACCTGAGGAATGTAGAGATACTTCAAGAATTTATATTCAGCAAATTTCTTGCCATTTCCAAATCTACAAGGCTGGATGATGGTAGGTCAAATCTGACTTGTCAAACTTGTCCCCACTTTCTAACGAGGACTTAGTGACTAGTATTTCCATTAGAGTTTAAGGGAAAAGTATCATGGTTGGCAATCTCTAGTGATACTTGCCTTGTGATATCTACACCTTTGTGTAAAATTATTCCCATATTAAGAAGCTCTAACCTGTGTAATTCAAATAGATTAACAGAAACCATTAGAAGATATTTAAACATTTTTGAGCTGGGATTGGATATAGTGTCTTATGCCTATAAGTAAGCATTTGACTACTGAGCTTTGCCTCAGGCCTCAAATTATATATGAATTGATATAATCCCAGTTGTCTGTTTTTCCTTTATTAACTGTGCTTTTGGCAAAACAATCAGTTGAGCAAGAAGGCACCCTATGAAATGCGAGAAAATACTTGCGAACTATGCATCTGATAAGAAATCGATATCTAAAATATAAGAAATGAACAAACTATATGGTGAGTGTTTTAAAAATTTTTTCAGTAAAAGGCATGTGATCACTAATACCCCTCACAGTGCCCCCTCCCACTCTGAACACGCTCCATATTCTTGCCACTTTCTCAGGTAGTTCTGCAAGTCTGGCTTCTGGAATGTCGTTATGACGTGAAATTTAAAAAAAAACCCGGTCAGTGCTGCTGCTTAATGCCATCCAGCAAGGCAGGGTCATGAAAACGTTTCTGTGTGTCCTTATCCACCTTATTCACCACGTCTGCCACCTTGTGACTTCTAGCTCTTTCTCAAAGTCAGAATGAAGAAGAATGGTAAACATCTTGGATCAATTAAGAACACTGAGGCAACTGTAACAGCCCAACTAACGACACTTAAGAAAGAAAACTTTCACAAGTGCTTTAGAAAATGGCAAGAATGAAGGGATGAATGTGCTCAAAGTGAGGGGAAGGGTTCTGAGTAGGATTAACAGCACTGTACCTTTTACTGAAGTATTTAAATTTACCTTTTCTACTGGTTACATACAGAAAATAGCTACTTCCTAGATAATGGAACAGTAACGCACTGGTTTGTCATCTGAAATTACTACTTCTAACTCCCCTAGATGCACACAAAAAGTTCAATATAAATGTCAACTGAGCAAGGACAAAATCTGTTCTATTAGGGGCTATAGGCCCAGAGGCCAGAATAGTATTAAATACTTCAGTAAAGACTTCATGAATATTTCCGAATAAGTACTTGGTGGGAAGTATGGGTTGTGATATAAAAATATGTTTGTATTAGTACTCCTGTGTTCATTGCAGTGATATTCACAATAACCAAGGTGTATAAACAAGCTCAAGTCTAGCAGAGAATAAATGGATAAAGCAACGGTGGTCGGTATACCCAGTGGAGTGTGACTAGCTATGAAAAAGAATGAAATGTTGTTTTGGTTACTTTTCTCTCATTGCTGAGACAAAATACCCAACACCCAAAATGAAGGAAGTAAAGGTTTATTTAGCTTAGTTTGTGGAGGTTTCAGTCCTTACTTGGCTGGTTCTGAGGCAGAATGGCACATGGCAGAGGGCAAACTGTTCATGGCAGCAGAGCACAGCAAATACCGCAAGCAAAAAGGGAGGAATGGCTGCAAGCAGCCTCCTTTTCTCCCCTACATTGTAAACAGCTTACCTCTACCCAGGGGGCGTGAACCTCTCACACAATCTCCATTCCCTCCTCTTCCACAGGCTCAGGATGTTTACAAAGTAAGCACCCCAGCTTCCTGCTGAATCACTCATTAGTTAAACCTGCAGATTCCCCAAGTTGACACAATGTATCAACCATAACAAATGTCATTTGCAAAAACTGGATCAAACCAGAGGACATTATGTTCAACAAAATAAGCCAGGCACAAACAGACAAATTCCAATTGCTCTTACATGTATCATATTTAAAACGTCAAATTTATACAAGAAAATAGAATGGTTATTACAGGGCTGGGATGAGGGATGGGGATGCAGAAAGTGTTAGTCAAAGAACACGAAGTTTCAGTTCATTGGATAAACTCCTATGGTCTCGGGGGCAATATGATGACCATAACTAAAAATAATTGTATACAGGAGGCATAAATCCAAGAGACTGCAGACACAACACGGTGACTATACTTAATTACAGTAATAACTACTGCAGTCTTAAAAATTGTTAACAGTAAGTTTTAAGCGTTCTCACCACAAAAAAATATATGTGAGATTAAAAGTGGTAAATTAGCTTGACTTAGGCATTCTAAAATGTATTCACATTTCAAACCTCATGAAATACCCATAAGTATGTGCCATTTTATTGGTTAATTAAAAATAATAACAAAAAGTCTCAAAGATTCTGATTTGATTTGCTTTAACTTTCATATACATGTGGAATTTCAACTATGGTAGCACAATAATATTCAAAAAGAAATGATCTGCTTGTGTATTCCTTACACAATTTATGATTGATTAATTCTTCACGCCTGTGTTTAGCTCAACAAGTAATTGTCAGAATTTTAAGAATGATAAAACTCCTAGGGAGGCTAGGTTTTATAAGAGACTACAGCTTTCCTCTTGCTGTCCTGGGTGACTCACTCTGGGGAAAGCCTGCTGCTGCACCTGGAGGTTATACAACCTGAGGAGGATTCTGTGTGTTCAGAACTCAAGGTCTATCAGCACCAAGGACAGATGTGCCAAGCATGTGAGTGAGCCATCCCGGAAGTGGACAATCAGGCCTTGAGATAAATGCAGCCCAACTGCTATGTTGATTGCAACTTCATGAAAGACCCCAAGCCACAACCACTCAGCCAAGCTGCTCCTTGATTCTTATCCACAGAAACTGGGAGAGATAAATGTTTATTGTTGCTCGGAGCCTCTACATTGTAAGGCAATTCATTATGCAATGATCAGTTACAAATGCGTCTATTTTCACAGAAAGAGAAAGAGGAAGCTTAGACGCACTGGCAGATGGAAGGGGAGAGGCAGCAGGGAGACCCAGTGGGCAGAAGCGGAGCATTACCACAAATCAACCTTACAATGTGGCTTGAAGGCAGAGCCCTGTGGGCCATTTTCTAGAAGAGGGGCAGCAGAACAGAGTGCGCCAAGTGCTTTGAAGTGCCTAGAGAACCTGCAGGGAATGGCACTAGGTAGCCAGGAGGTCACGCGTTTCCTCTTTATCATCTTGGCCATTAACGAGAGCAAAGCTTTTTGTAGGATACATGCAAATTGCTGAAAATGGAGTTGAACTTCCTCTGTCTCTCTTTTGTTTTGTTTTTTTTTTTTGCGGTACTGGGGATCGAACTCAGGACCCTGCGCTTGCTAGGCAAGCGCTTATTCCACTGAGCTATATCCCCAGCCCCACCTCTGTCTCTCTTTAACTGGAAATATAATTGCAACTCCTTACACATCACTATGATTTTTAATCCCGTCACGCTTTGTTGGCCCACTGCTTTTCATCTTACTGTTTATTAATACAGTCCGAGTTCTCTTTGATGCTCAAGGCCCAAGCCTGTGATTGGAGGCCATTGCCAAAGTACAATGCATTTTTATTTGATACTAAGGTTTTTGACTATTCATAGGTAGCTTTTTTTAAACTTGGGAATTGGGAAGTGGGTGGAGGAAAGGAAAAAATATAGGAAACAGTAAGCGGTCATTTGAAATTCTCTTCTGGGCCCAAGAACCTGGCAATTATTCTTAAAGTAAGCACCACAAACATTTCTTATGGCCTTCTATGAAGCTAAGTCCTTATACTCTTAATTAGCAGCAAGTAAAATGAATATAATCTGTGTATGATGTACCAAAATGTGCGTGTGAGAGAGACAGAGACAAAGACTAAGATAGAGAGACAGAGACTAACTATGTCTTCATTGCTTCACATGCACAATTATGCAGACTGAGGAGGTCATGAGAGGGGACCCTGGATTGTGGTCACTGAAAAGAAAAGCTCTCATATCCAAGGGCAGGAAAAGCTAAAGGTGAATGCTGGATGCACACATGCCCACTCAGAGAGTTCAAACATACAGAGAGGGGAGAGACAGAGACAGAGACAGAGACAAAGAGACAGAGAAGTTACCCTTCATCCACATCTTTGTTAGGTCCTCGGTAGGTTGGCTGCTACCCAATCGCCTGCCCACATGGTGAGGGGCAGATCTTCCTTACTTAATATAAAATCTGTATGTTACATGGCAAATCACAATGCATAATAAAAGAGCAGAATGAAAATGGTATATATACACAAGGGGAAACTACTCCTGAAGATGGAAGCCCTCGTTTCTGTAATTGATCATAACTATATTTATATTAACCTTCTCCTACTGCCTATTCTGCAGCCCATTTACCTTCAGCAAGTACCTCAGTTGTTCATGGTTCTTTACCTGGTGAGGTGACATAAACTTTTACTTCCAAAGGATCCGAGGCCATTGTGATTCTACAGGACAGGTCGGACACGTTGTTTTCTATTTCCTGGGACCTTAGTTACAAATTGTGTTGATTCGAAGATACCCTAACAAAGTTATTATACTCAAGAGATATTCTTCCTTACCCTTAATGGGAAGGAGTAGTCGAGAATCCCCTTGGCAGGGCAGATGAAGTAGGCTGGCTTTCTGTAACTCCTCCTCCATGAACTGATAGCACGTTTATCTCTTTTTGTATGGCAGATGAAATAAGTTTAAGTGGTCTGACTTTGCATGAAGGCCCAAAGTGATGCCCCTTTCTTCATTTATAAGGCAGTTTTGCATTTTAATCTGTAATTAGTGGGATGATGACCAGGCAGAAATACTCGCCTGCTAGTTTCCGTTACCATCCTATGGAGGAGGATTGTGGTTGTGACTTGCATTACTGGCTTCTGTATGAGATACCCACTAACTTGGTGGCATAAAATAATATAAACCAATTCTTCACAGTTTTGGAATGCAGAACTCCAAAATGAATTTCCCTGAGGCAAAATTAAATTGTGAAATCTATTCAGGAAAAATCTATTCTTTTCTTCCTCCAGCTTTGGGTGGCTGCCAGCATCATCCCTTCACCGTATGATCCCACCTTTTTGTTCATGGTCACAGAGCTTTGTCTTATTGTTTGTGTGTGTCAAATAGTCTTCTGCCTCCTTCTTGCATTGAAGGCCTTACCAGATAATATAAGTTAATCTTCCTATCTCAAAATACTTAATGGAATCATCCTGCAGAGACCCTTTTCCAAATAAAGGGACAGCTTCCAGGAATTAGGATCCCATGGGTTTCACAGCCATTTCTCGTCCTAAGACAGGAAAGTTCCCATCATTACCCTAGACAGAGCTTTTTCTTCTCTGTGTCTATATTTTCCTTATAGGTCCTATAATTTAGTTCTTAGTATATCATAGAAAGGAAAATGGCTCACATCTTCTGTGAAAGACTAGAGGACAAAACATGTTAGATGGAAGAGTTATAGCAAGGCAGGAGAGAGAGATGGCAAACAAAGTTCTGCAAAAACGTACTAGTGCCCCCTAGTCTGGACTGTCAGCTGGAGAGTCCCGCTGTCTTGAACGCCTTCCTTTGAAAGCTTCTCTGAGTTTTTACTTTGAAGTTTGGGTTTAGTTACTCATTTAAAATTGCCACCTCTCATGTAGCAATCAAGACCTCGTCTGTCACTGCTACCCACTATGAAGTTTTATTAACCCTGGAATGAATTTACTGCTTGATGCTGTTTTGGGCTCCGTGACAATGGTGCGTGGACCTGAGACGGAAACCACTTAATGTATGGGTGGAGGGTAATAGATGTCTCTCACCCAGACTGATAAGTCATTACAGACCCTTACATTCAATAAATCTGGGCAAGGCTCCACCCTGCACTTAGTGTGGCGGAAGGGAGAGCTACAGTGAAGATTGATGATGTTTTAAAATACTGGTCCATCTTATATATATACTACTAGTTAATAGACACAAACATTGGCAGGGATGGGGTGGTTGCTGAAGTGATTGCTCACTTGCTCTCAAATATGCTACTCCCTGTGATCTCTGCTGTAGATGTAACGCACAAAGCTTCATGGATTTACAAGTGAAAATAGGGATGGTTGGCTTGTGAAGAAATATAGGGGGGTGCCAGAGATGCAAAATCAAGAATTAAGGAGAGGAAGAATTCCAGCTACTCTGCGAAGGGACTCATACATTGGCCGAGTCACGCAATGTTTCCGAAGCTGGAGTCTATAGATAGACATGAAGGGCTTCACAGATTCTCATTTAGAGAAGCTCTGGCTTTAAAGCCAGTGTAAAACCTTAGCCTGATATCTTAATGTCAGTCTAATCCAGCTCCATCTGCTCCTGTTAGCCGACTTTTTATCTTCTGTTTTCCCAGTCAAACGAGGCTGCTCAGAATCTCACAAGACTTCTCCTATTTGTTATTTTGCACAGACAGAGTTCCTGCCGTAAATGCCAGCATCTCTTCCTCCCTGTTGCCCTCGCCCTGCCCATGCCAAGGGATCCAAGTCCTGCTCATGGTCCACCAGGTCCCCGTGAGCCCAGCTCTTACTGCACAGCCTCCCGTGGTAGCATTTAATCTTTAACAAGTGTGTTTTTTTGGCATGCCCTGCTGCTCTGTATTCCTTACACTATTTATATTTTTCACAGGCAGGATTGGTTTTAAGATTCTATGGGGTTTTTTCCTTCTATCATATCTCTCAGAAATGCAGTTACTGGACATAAGTATGAGGTATCCCTACTTTCTCCTTGGAGGCTGACAAAGCCAGCTGCTAAAGACCATGCTGGTAGAAAGTCGGTCTTCTATCTACCAATGCAGTACTAGGCACAGTGTTAGCCCACTGCTTGCAACTCAGTTTGCATAGGGCATGGATCAGAGAATTATTGGGGACAGACAGGGGAAGGTGGAGCAGAAAAGAAGAGGTGAAAAGGGGAATCAATAAGAGAACAGAAAGCGCAAAATGTCAGTGAGGAGCAAAGCTGTGTTGGGGAGGTATCAGAAAAAGACTTCCAAGAGCAATATAGCCATTCCACTGTTTTCAGTGCTGCTAGCAAAATGATTTCCAATCTAGCATTGCTCATCAAGTCTATTCTATACATGTTATATCTGTGTATTTTGGTGTGGAAATTGAGTAAGGAGACTGATTTTAATGTTTGAACCAACTGAAGTAGAGCAATCATTGTAAGGATGATAAAAGTGTAGTAGCGAATACTGAAAATATTAATGTAGGCTTGGAGCATGATTTCCTAGCCAATCTTCTCTTATCTCTTAGAAAGAGACAACCCAGGTGGCATGGTGAAGGATTTAAGGTATTTGAGAGCTAATCAGGGTAGACATAGGACTACAAAGCTGCAGTAACACACACAGTCTTTGTGGACAGTTTGGGGACAGGTAAGTCCTAATGACAAGAATCTATCCAGCCAGTAAGCTTGAGTGTGTCACCTCAGAAGGGAAAGAGGGCTAGAGAACCCCTAGGGAAGACAGAGATCTGAGCCTGTACACCTACATGCTGTTGCCCACCACAAGGTTGAGTCTTTAGGAAAGGTGCTCAGACAGGCAGCAGTGGGCTGGGATTTTGTGGCCCAAGGCTCATCCATGGCTGTAGGTATTGGGTGGATGAGTGGGCATCAAAAGCAAGAAGTTTACATACGGGTTAAAAATCTTAAACATTTAGGTTTTTTAAAACAATTGAGTCTAAAAAAATCAAGTTTGTTGCAAGCAAGCATTTGAGTTAATGTGTTTAATCCTATAGTGAGGAATGTAAAACCTTGGGCCAAACCATGGAAGTCATCCTTCTTTCATTTATCTAATAAATATCACACACATGCAGACACATTCTTACAGGTGTGGTGTCCTGTCATATATGTCGTTTGGTAACACACTGACTTTGTAAGTATTTTTAATTGGTATATGTTGTTTTATGTTTTAATTTATTGCATTTATTGATACAATTTAGATATACATAATGATTGTATCCATCATAAAGAATTTGTACCTGTACCTGATCTAGCTTGATTCCTCTTTTTACCCATACCCCACCCTTCCCTTCTACTCCTCTTCCCCTCATTTTCAAACCTTTGTCTCCATTTTATTGGTTTTTTTTCTTTTCTTTTCTTATTCTTTCTATTGTGCCCCATTGTGCCCATTCCCTTTTGAACAATTTCTTTCTATTTCACAATATCTATTACATATTTTGTTCCTTAGTCACACTTTAAGTTTCTCACTTCAGAGAAACAATGTGGTATTTATATGTGTGTGTCCAATTTATTTTACTGAAGAGTATGTCTCAACATATATCCATTTACCTAGAAATATCTCCAGTTTATCCTTTATGGCTGAGTAGTACTCCATTTTATTAAAAACCTCAGCTTTTTTTATGCATTTATTGCCCATGGTTCATGGGCATTTGGGTTGTTTCCACATTTAGCTATTACAGATTGTGCTGTTGTAAACATGGGTGTGCATCTATTGCTGTAATGTGATGCTTTTAATTCTTTGGCAAGATACCAAGAATGGGGATAACTGGGTAAAATAGGAGCTCTAGTCCTAGGTTTTTGAGGAATCTCCACACTGATTTCCATAGTAGTTGTACCAGTCTACACTTCCACCAACAGTGAAGAAGGGTTCTTTTTTCCACATAGCCCTACCAGCATTTGTTATTGCTTGATTTCTTTCTGGGGTGAGATGGAATCTCAGCATTGTTGTAATTTGTATCTCTCAAGTAACCTGTGATACTGAACATTTTAATATATTTATTTGCCATTTGTACTACTTCATCTGAGAAATGTGTATTCATCTCAGATGCCCATTTTTGGATTGGGTCTTTGAATTTGGAAGGTCTGAGTTTTCTTTAATTCTTTTTATGTTCTAGATACTAGTCCTTTACCTGAGGAACAACTGGCTAAACTTTTTTTTTCACTCTGTAGGTTGTCTGTTCACTCTGTTGGTGATTTCTTTCTCTGTGCAAAAGCTTTTTAATAAATGAGATCCCAGTTGCTGATTCCTTATGATATTTCCCATACAACTGGGGTTTGTTAATGAAATCTCTGCCTATACCTATGTTTTCAAGAGTTCTAGCTATTCTCTCTTCCAGCACATTTAGTGCTTCTCTTTTGCTATTTAGATCTTTGATTGATTTCAATGTTTTCTTTTTGGTGCATGGTGAGAGATATGGATCTAGGTTTAATCTAAGGCATATAGAAAGCAGTTTTCCCAGCCACTTATTAAATTGGCTGTCTTTTCTTCCAGTGAATGTGTTTGACCTCTTTGTCAAAGATAAGAAAGGTGACTATGTTTAGAGTTGTTTCTGAATCTTCTAATCTGTTCCATTTATCCTCAGGTCTATTTTTTGCCAGTATCACCCTGGTTTTTTTTTTTTTTCCCCCACAATAACTCTATAGTATAATTTCAAGTCAATGACTATAATGCCCCCTCTGCTTTGCCTTTGTTGCCCAGAATTATTTTTGCTATCTAGGTCTCTCCTGGTTTGAACTAAATTTTAGAAGTGTTTTTTCTAGTTCTGTTAGGTATGCTACTAGTATTTTGATTGGGATTACGTTAAATCTGTATAACAGTTTTCAGAGTATGGCCATCCTCACTATTTTGGTTCTTTCTACCCAAGAGCCCACAGAAAATTTTCAATTAGGTGCAAAGGAATTGAATTTATCCCATTAATATTTATTTGCCAATGTGATTAATGACTGAAGCTGGCCGATACTCTGTAGTCAAAAGTCAAACGTGCTCATCTGGTAAGTGCATTGTGCAAGAAACTCTCCATCATATTGGTGCCCAAAAGAAACCTAGTTTTGAGATAAAGAATGTATCCTATCTGCTTTCATATATCCCAACCACAACAAACCATCACGACATGAAATATGTAAAGAGATAGTAGTGTTATTAGGTACAGCTTGTCTCCATTGTGAAAGGTGTAAATCAAAATGTTATTTGAAATTTCGCCATTTGTTTGCAAAAGAGTGCAAGGCAAGATGGCGGAGAGACAGCAAGCCTCTCACTTTCCTCACCGTGTGTCTGTGAGTGGGGGGATGGGCACCGGAGCTTGCCGTCAATGGCGAGCTGTGCTGTAACATCAAAATTGAATCAAGCAGCCTAACTTCTGTAATTGTAGTTTTGAGATGATAATCTCGAGGCTCTTCACCCTCTGTGACCTTTTCTATATAGCTGCTTAAACCTGAAGGGGAAAAAAAAATAAGGGAAGCAACACATGATTTACTGAATAAGTCTGTGAACAATTTACAAGACACATCTCTATGTAATTAAATGGAATCCCAAAAATAATTCTGCAAATTGTGTGTCCCCAATATCTTGATTAGTTTAGGGGAAGAACAGTTAGCTAATAGGATCAGTGAAGGTCCTTGGAGGAGATGAGGTTTGATCTAAGTCCTGGGAAAGGCAGGGAGTACGGCAGCTTTCGTTGAGGCAAAGCACAAGTGAGTGGCCATGCCAGATGCAACGGCCAGTGAGGAGCAGAAAAGTAGACACGGATCTTGTGAAGAACAGACTGTGGGTTTGTCCTCAATTGTGGTTAATATAAAGGCAAGCAGTTAAACAGGAGAATGAGCTGCATTAACCAACAAGCTTCCGAATAGCCATGCTACCAACAGGGTGGAGTCCTGACTGCAGAGTTTAAGAAGGAGTAGAGAGACCAGTTGAGGAACCATTGATACAACCCAGTTGTAATAGAAAGGAGGAAGTGGGACATTTTGGGCCTGCACACTTCTAACTCTGTAAAATCTCACGAACATCCTCCCGCTCCATCTGGTATGCCTTTTTATCTTTTATTAAGTTTGTTTCTGTTTAGCATTTCTCTGTTTCATTTCCCCAAGGTTATTTGGATCTCAGCCCTCATCCCTAATGGTTTGTCGAGCATGTCTATGCTTCATACTTTGCTCTTCCTTTTTGTCTCATGTTAAATGCAAACCAGGGGATTTGGTTTCTTTTTAGAGAAAACATGAGTCCTATTTGCGTCTTCCTCAGAAAGTTCTGCTGCCATGGGAGTCCCTCATTGATGCAAAGAAGTCACACTTCTCCTCCTGTCTTTGGGAGCATTCATGATAGAGTATACATGCACTTTTTTTTTCTTTTAAAGAGAATAGTGAAAAAAAGAAGAACACCAAACTATGCGAACATCACAGACATAAGCAAAACAAAGCAAGAACTTAAAAAATGATACAAGGTTTCAAAACAAAATGATAGGGAATTAATTACAGTGGCTGTTATATTACATATTGTTATCATCAATGAAGTTGCTCAGATTATAAGATATAAGAATGGAAGATTGCTCAAACCATTAAAGAGAATAAAGAATAATAAAATTAGACATGATACAGAGTTTCACGAGACAAGATGGTAGGAATTCACCATCTTGGGAAAGATAGGGAGTACGGAAGCAATGTGGTTGTTACATTGCAGATTGTTGTTTTCGCATCAGTTGCTCAGATTACCAGGCATAAGTATGCACAACATGTACAATTTAAGTGAACTAAAATTTCGTGAGTGCCCTGGATTCTGTGAGATGCTGAGCATTTGAGATTTGTCTTGGTGGGTGATCCCTTATTCTGTGTTCTTCAAGCCCCAGTCAGACAAGTTATATTATCTGGGGCAAAAGCCTGGGGGGGGAGGATGTTTTGAAACACAAATGGTGGTTTCTGTCCTCACCCGACATCTGATCCTGGAGGGGAGAGAAATGGCCATATTGTCTGGCAAAGTAGAAAAGCAACATGAAAGTGGTGGGAAGAAGTAGGTGGGTTTTAACATGTGAAGCAGGAAGCTTATTTGAATAGTGAGTACACTAGAATGGCTATTTCTTGTAGGTAAAAATTTCCCTAAATACCATGTGAGCACCTACTATGTCCTGGAGACTCTTAAATTCTGGGCATTACCAAGATGAGGGAGAGCAAGCCCTGCCTCCAAGTGCTCCAGGAGGCCAGGTTAGGCTATAAAGTGGGGTCAACATTCTCAGTTTAACTTATTATTGCTTCATCCACTAGTCTTTGAATAGTTCACTGCTCCTGTGGATCAGAGCAGATTAAAACAGTAGTTTACCTGGAAGAGCCCTACGTGTTAATGCGTCTTCAAAAGCTCCCTACTCTTAGCCAGCTTGAAAGTTCAGGTGTGGAGGGCTGCCCGCCCACTGCTCCCTGCAGGCCCTTTCTCTGATGTGTAGGACACAGTGGCATCTTTAAAGGGTACCTGAAATAAAATGATCTTAAATTTTACTTGTAGAGGGAAAAGATCAAATCGCTAAGACAGTCTTGAAAAAGGAAGAGCAAATTAGGCGAACTTCTTCCACCTGACTTTAAGCATTTCTGTACATCTGTAGTAGTTAAGATGGAGAGGTATTGTGCAAAAAAAGTCAAATGGATCAATGGAGGAGAATAGAGATCAGAATACAGATCCATGGACACCTGGTCAACCCATTTGTGACCAGGACACCACCATAGTTCAAGACAGAAATAACCTTGGCCAGTACTTTATTCATTCACACCCCACAGAAAATAACCCTCCATGGATAACAGCCCTAAAACGGAACTGGCAAAGTAGGAGAAAAATATGGGAGATTACCTTTGTAATACAAGGGTAGAGAAGATTTCTTAGAGACAACCCAGAAAACATGAATTACAAAGGATGTTTGAGTCTTCCCCAACTGGCAAGAACTTTAGCTGAGAGACTGCAGATACATTTTTTTTTTTTTTATTTGAGACTGGATTCTGTGATTCACCATGGATTTCTCATATTCATAGCCAATAGAACTCATGTGCATAGCCTCAAGTGAACTTTGTTTTAAAAGCAAGAACTAAATTTCAACATAAAAGACAAACCAGATACAAACCTCCATGTATTCTTAACATCTAGTCTCTTAGTATTTATCAAACTGTATTATAATTAAAATCTCTAAAATCAGGACACTGCAGTCTAGTTGTGATATAAACTGTTGGAAAGAAACCACTCACAGGCCCATACCCTCCTACTGCAAAAAGAGAAATGCCTGCCATGTTGCACATACCTGGTGCATATTTTATATATGTGCATCCAGTTATACAAATGCCGTTAGAGGAGGAGGCAATAAAACCAGTCCATTAATATTTTAAATGTTGGTAAAAATGCGTGGTAGGGTGAGAAGCAAATGCTTAAAGAACTTCCTCTTAATAAAAACGACACTCTCAGTTATATGACCCACAGCAAACTGGCTTCAGCTGCATTTTTATTTAGCAATTTGCGTTCAGTGTTTTCACTTGGAGATGCTCCCCTAGTCCATTTTATAGCATTCTTTACATAAATTTTGAGGAAGATTGGGGTGTAAAACTGTCGATTCCCAGCCGCTCATAAACTAATGAATTTAAATTTTAAATGGGGGATTTTAAAACATGTGGGGGCTGTTTTCATTATCTCACGGTATGTGTCTACAACAGCCAGTGACAATCAATTAATGCTCAGGATGGCTCCCTTCAGAAGCACTGAGAAAGAATTCCCTCTTGCCTGTATTTCCCTTCCCTCATTTCTCTCTCTCATTTTGTTCTGTAAAATCTCAAACACCGATGAATTTCACTTTTGGAAAAGGCGTGATATAAGTTGTTTGAAGAATTGATTGGAATCAGAAAAACTATATTCAACCTGATAAATCTTTTTCTCACTTCTTTTTATTCTTTAATGTCGCTCCGTTCCTGATCCAGTGCAATTTAGCCCTCTCCTAACATGGCTGTCTGTCCTTCTCTCTTTCTCTTCCTTCCTCTCTTGTCCTTCCTCTCTTCTTCCTCTCTTGTCCTCTCTCTCTTCTTCCTTTCTTTGCTGCCTCTTGTTTTCTCTGTTATGTTTGAAACCAGTTGGGTTTCACATATTTGGGTAACCATCTAATCCCTTTTACAAGCTGAGGAAACAAATGCATCATGTCCAGGATGCTTGAAGATTGGTTAGGGCCTTTTTATATTTAAATTTAACAAGCCTTACAAAACATGGTTTAGGAAGAACCAATATCATTAACCAGTCAAAACCCAACTCAGTGCAAGAGACAAAGTAGATAAAATCTCTATTTTTCTCTAAGTCTCGATTTATTTTAAATCTGAGTGAATATACTGATGTTGTGATTTTTGAAATGATGTAGGTAGGTTCTCTTCAAGGTTCCAGTGGTCTGCATGTTTGGTTTACATAACAAACCCAGCTGAATTGCTCTTTGAGTCATATTTTCCAATGCTCTTCTGTTCTAGTGTAATAATTTTATACCACTTGTGGGATTTCTTTTTGTATCAAATAGTTGACTAAGATCTTTTTTAGCAGATTTTTATTTTTTTTGGCGGTACTGGGGATCGAACTCAGGACCCTGCGCTTGCTAGGCAGGCACTTATTCCACTGAGCTATATCCCCAGCCCCTTTAGCAGATTTTTAAAATACGTCTTAATTACAAAATCTTTAACACTATACAGAGGTGAAGAGAGTAGTATGATGCACGTCCACATAAGCATCTTCCAGTTCCAGCTAACTACCAATTTGTGACGTCATGTTTAATCTAGACTGCTGTCCCAAAACTGTAGTCTTTCACCTTCTTAGAAGAGTATGAGGAAATTTCAGTGTTGGTTTAATTTGCACTTCTCAAAGGACTGATGATGTTGAATATTTTTCATGTATTTATTTGCCATTTGTATTTCTTTATCTGAGAAGTTTGTGTTCATCTCAGATGCCCATTTTAGATTGGGTCTTTGAATTTGGAGGGGCTGATGTCTTTTAATTCTTCATATGTTCTAGATAGGGGACCTTTGTCTGAGGGACAGTCAGCTAAAATTTTTTCCCAAGTTGTGGGTCTTCTTTTTACTCTGCTGGTGATTTCTTTAGATGTGCAGAAACTTTTCAGTAGAATGAGATCCCAGTTGTCGATTCTTTGAAGTATTTCATGGGCATTTTGGTTTTTGTTCATGAACTCTCTGCCTATGTCTTCAAGTTTTTACCTACTTTCTCTTCCTACAGATTTAGTATTTCTGTTTTAATATTGAGATCTGTGATCCATTTTGACTTGAGTTTGGTGCATGGTAGGACATACAAATAGAATATATTTTTCTTGGCTTTTTGACACAGGCTGTCAATTCAGGCTGGCCTCAAGCTTGTGGCAATCCTGTCTTAGCCTCCTAGAGTGCTAGAACTACAGGTGTGCACCACCACACCTGGCTTGCAAGTAGAATTTTTACAAACAGTTCTAATAGATTTACATGCTGGCTGAAGCCCTTGCACAGGTGTCTGGAGATCTATGAGTCTAGAGTAACAGTTATTATTTTCTAATAAAGAGAGCATTAAATTTCCTCCAATGTTCCATTCATCTAAATGTTCGGTCTTAAAGGTTTTGTTGTTTTAGTTTCTTGTTTTTCATTCTCCTAGAAAGCATCCTAAACAGAAACTAGGAGAGTCCGTCTTGGTGCCTCTGCTGTTGCATTATGTGTAACTAACTGTGAGCAGTGGCCAAGCTCACAGTGTGTACTTTGTAATACTTTTGTTGAGGAAAATTCTAACTATTTAAGAAAGAGAGTGTTTGGCAAATGTTTTTGTTGCCTAGCGGCCATACTGTCTTACCAGCAGGCTTGTGGGTGAATTCTGGGCAAGAGTTTGCTGAAGAGGTGACTTTTGATTTAGAGAGATGATAATCATCTGTATTAAATTTGAGAGTATTTTAAAATCCAGAATTAGTAGATGTATTTTATTTTTCTTAAATACAATTTCTATGCCCAAACAGGGAGGAAGAATTAAAGTTTAAAAATATCTTTTTTTTGAAGATAAGAACATGTCTCTCCAGAAGGGTCAAATTGTTCTTTTTACTCTATAAACTTTCAGAAATGCAGTTTTCACTGGGGCACCAGGGAGATAGCTGGATGCTCTGACAGGTATCCTAACTAGGTCAATTCTAGCACTCAAAGCACAGCCCTCTGGCAGAAGGTGCACCAGGATTTCTTACCCTCAGAAGCTAACTTCCTGTCCTTGATGATTAATTGTATTTTAATTATTATTGTACTATTTTTACCTTACAAAAATAGAGCAAATTGCGTTTCTGTTTTGAAAACTGTTTTGGCTTTTGTCATCATTTAAGAAACATCAAGCTGTATCAATTTTTCAAAGACAGTCCTCCTTTGACCTCATATAGGAAACACACTTGGAACTTGTCCTTTCAAGACATGGATCACCCTGATTCTCGGGAATTCTTTAGCATGAATAGGCCAAGGCTGTGAAGTAATTGGTAGAATTTGGCAGAATTTGACTTGACAGAAACCTGTGTCTCTTGCAAACAGCCATTGGAAATTTTAAAATTATTTGCATCCATACCAGTTTTGACATTTCCAAGTCAGAATAAAAATAGATTAAGACATTTGTTTAATGGAACGAACTTTTAGTTTACTGAGCTTCTAGTAGCTATTTTGGCAGGCTGCATTATGCCACACTAGCAAGCTAACAATAGGTTGTTGAGACTCTGTGTAATGGATACGTGGTTAGCTACAACCATCAGAGTTTCTGTAGTTAACCTGCAGGGACCAGGACCACACAGAAGATAAGAGTTGGAAATCCCAGGCATCCATGATCTGTTTGGGCATGCTAGCTGGACATCTGGAAGAAAAGGTAAGCAAAAGAAGGAAATACACTTTTATTCTTTCAGTTTTTAATGAGGATGTTCCTAAAGTGTCATTTTGGGGAGCACTGTGAGAATCACCAGCCTTGTTAAATATTCTCCTAGGTAAGCATAATTCAAGGTGATATCATTATTACTATACAGGGACTTTGCTTCCCCTCACTTCCAATATACTAGGTTTCTTTACCCAAATTTGTACCATTTTATTTCATTGTGGGCAAAAGGCAGTATGTTTATGAATTTTTAATATTCCTGTCAAGATCTTACAAGAGGATATTATTTTGTGAAGTATAGAAAGATGCTTGCAGTAGGTTGGAAAATGGATCATAATCTCAAAATAGTAAATGCTAGCCTGGTGGCTTTCCCACAGAGACATATTGTGTCGTGTTGACAAGAGAACATGGAAAAGAAAAAGGAAAAGGAAAGGTGTGTTTGCAGTTCTCCACTGGTTTCCATCTCCTGCACCAACTTAATGTCCTGAGCTTTTTTTGAATCATGTTCTTAAATGCCTTTCCAGGTGGATCCACATTACCAAGAACAAGGTGAAGGCCTTGCTTATTTGCCTTTAATCTGTGGTTTGTTATGGGGTTTAGGAACAATCCAGACGGGGATGGCAGGAAATATCAAGAGATAGACACAGGGAAATTAGAGAAATAGGATCAAAGAACTAGAGAGCAAATAGACACTCTACTATTCACCTTGAAGAAATTCTTCCAATGCTTCTGTGACATCTCATACAGCTGGGATCTCTGTTAGACATTGTCATTGACTCAGAGCACATGCTATGCTTTTATAGCCAAGGCATTCCTTGGTTAGGGGAACCCCAATTTTCACAAAACCCCCTTTTTTAATCTTTAATTGATCCAAATCTCTCTTTAAGGGTTGTCTAATGCGTTAGTTCTGGATTGCTATATATGACAAGACTCTTGTGAGACCTAGAACACACAATTGCAGTGTGTGATGAATTTGCCAAAAGCAATTTCAGGAATTATGAGGAGTCATTATTGTTATTATATCACTTATTAAGTTAATAGTCAAATTACTAGAAAAATTATGCTTTTTTACCTACTTCCAAGATGGAATAACATCATTATATGTGGAATACATTAACCGCTTAATGAGCTTCTTACCTTATTATGATTTACATCACATCCCCCTGGATGGTACTTCCTGAGGCACTTATATAAGTAAAACAAAAGAAATGGTCAGGGGAGTTATCTACATTCTGCATAAACCTGTGATGTTCTTATATTTTGCATACAGAAATAAATGTACAGTAACTGTGAAAACAAATGTGGCCCCAAGGCATGGCACTTAGCTGTTAGACAAGTAAAATGAACATTTGAAGGATTCGTGGCAAGAGTTGCATCTCTGTTCTCTGGGTGGAAGTACATAGAGTTGCTCTGATCAAACATTAATGTGCACATATACGTTGTTGTTACTTTATTAAAATGCATATTTTATGCACTAGTTCTTGGTGGAGTGACTGATAGCTGCACCTATACCAGATCCCAAGATGGTTCCTGTGTGATTCGTTCACAACGCCTACTTAGGAAGTACCAGTCATCCCAGTTCTGGCACAGATGTTTGAGACAGTCTTTCTGTGTCAATGTGTCTGTCTTCATAGCTGTGTTTTTCTGTCTGTGTGTGTGTATATGTGTGTGTGCGCGTGTGTGTGTGTGTGTATCTGTTGGTCTGTTTTTCACTATACTCATTTTGCTACAACTGAAAATAGTTACAGAGTTTTAATAAGAAGGATTTCTATATGGCCTCAAGCACATGATAGTGATGTCTGTCCTCTGCTAGCTGCCCTGTTCTCTGAGACCTTCTTGTCCATGGAAAAGTAGCTCTACTATTGCAGCAGCATAGGAGACTTTGACCTCAGAAGTTGCCACTAAGTTTCAAAGATCTCACTATTCACCAAGAGATTATCCTAGTATCACTTTCTTGGAGGAGAATTAAATCGCTCTTTAGGCAAGAACGGATATGTCTACCTCAAAGTAGTAATGCCTATCACTTTTTGAGGGCTCACTGTGTACTTTAGTGCGTTTATCACATCATCCTTTTGTCTATATATGACTCTTACAAGGTGGATACCCTGTAATTATCCATACCTTCGGAAGATGAATCTGATCCCAACAGCAAAGCCTCACTCTGAACTACATTGCAAAGTTCTCTGCCAGCATCCACTACTATCCACTACTTAGTCTAGGGCTGTTCTTCCCTTATTAATTATTTGCACAAGGAAACAATGAGAGCTCAGCATGGTTGTGGAATTAGTGGAAGTAGACATATTCATTTAACAAGTCTGTAACTATTTACATTTATTTCTAAATATAAACTGTTGCACTCAGAATAAGTTTAATATACTTTTTAGTTTTTGTAAGAAGGTACGTTTGCACTGGGAAAGTGTTTGTTCTTTTGGTTTTGTTTTAAACAAGAAAGAAGTTGTTTGCACATAGATGCTCAATTGGTGTTTGTTCAGTTACTGAAGGAAAGAAAGAAATAGAAAAAGATTGAAAAATAAAGTTATTGAGCAGAACAAAAGCTTTTGAGATCTCTTATCTTTCGAAGACAAAACTAAGTCTAGTTGAAGGTTCCTAAGACTGTGCCTGTGCTTATATTATATAGCTGGTACATGGAACATGCTGTTCTGTGTGTGCTTCTTTTCTTTTTGTAGAGTTTCTGTGCACATGATGTTCCTTTCTTAGTTTGAAGGTTTATGATCATTGTCAGCAAATTGAAGAGTATGAGAAATAGAGCAGAGAAGCAACCCATTTCAGTGCATTTATCCCAGCTTTTCTCTCTGGATTCCAGCACAGAAACGTTCCCACATAGAAACGCTATTTTCTCCTCCAGGAGATCATGGAAGAAAGTTCTTTAGGATAAACCATTTTAGAGTCAGCATTTTCCTGTGCTTATCTCATTTTTCCAAACCTGCTAATGAAGGAATCCTGTGATTTCTGTATCTCACAGGACCAGCCACCTTTTAAATTATTTCTCCTAGAATTGTGGAAACAAAAATTGGAAATGAGTAGACACCACAGCAGCTTTATTTCCCGCTTCCATAGAAAGCTTCTGTGGATGCCAAGAAGAGAACACACCAGCAAAGACCTAGGCAAAGGCCTTCAGGGCTGTGGGTCTCATTCACCAATTCATTGCCCTCCCCCACCCTGCATCCCCTCTGCATGTCTTGGGGATCTTGGGGAAGCATGTTAAACTTGGCCTTCTAGGCTATGTTTTTTCTGGACTGAACAATGGTACACAATTAGGGATTTGATTTCATGTGACCGTGGTAAAACAGAAGAAATAATAAAATACAAAATAAAAAAAGAGGAGTGGTACGGTGGGAAATTCTCTAGGAATGAGCTGTGACATGCAATTTTTCACTTTATCTTCTAATAAATGCACGTCTTGGCCTCTACCACTTCTTGTATTGTAACTGTTATAAGAAACTCACTACCCTATTCTTTTTCTTCCCCGGACCTTGTATTAGGGAGGACCTAAGGGGTATCTTGTCTAAAGTCTCCATCTTGTTACCCAGAAGCTGAAGATTTTACCACATGAGTGCTTATGTCCAGTAAGAAATGTGAATCTCTGGTGCTCTCCAAACTTGAGGGCTTTCATTCCCTAGCTTTTTGCTCTGTATGAGCATGATATTCTCAATGCTTTTCTATCCCTAGCCAAGGTGTAGAAATTTTGGTGGACTACAGAACATCGCTGATCTGCAAAGACATGAAGTTCAGGGTGTCCCAGAGAGGTTTGCCAAATTGCAGTTCAGAGGTAGAAGTCTGGACGTAATAGTAACCGTTGTAAAGGAGAAAAGGGAGCCTTCTGTGTGGGTACTGGTAAATTGTGTTTGTGATGAACACAACCCATGTGTCTATGGTGTGTTTACATGTGTTCAGCAAGTGTTTCAGCGACCAGTGTGACCCAAGAGAAAGCTATGAGTGAGATAACTAAATAATAAACAGAGCACCTCCTTCCTGTTACAGTGGTCATCCTCAAAAGGAATAATGTACAGTGATCACAGGGATTTCTTGGCTGAAGGTCTCTGGGAAGCACTGCTTTTCGGTGCCTTTGAAAAGACTGAAGATTACCTGCTGTGGATTTGTTTTTGTATCCAGCACACAGCACTACAGAAGCACATAGCAAGTGGCCCACAAAGTTTTCTCCAAATTGCATAAAGTTACATTTAAGTTCTTGAGCTTTAACTTATGTAAGGTACATTTGCATGTGAGTATTATCTCCAAAACAATACACAACTTTATATAAGATTAGGTTTCTTTATTGTAAGAGATTTGCAAAGATGGTGCTGACTGCATTTTGAGGCTGAAAATATTTATCTGTATAGGTTGGATAATCCCTTGCTATGAGTATAATAGAGATGTTCCAAACTTCAGATAATAAATTGGCCCTGTACAGACTTTTCCAAAGCAAAGATTCTTTCACTTGTAACTGTGGTCTTTATTCTCAGCTCCTTTACATTGGATTCTCAGGAGATGAATACTGTTTATTTTAAATGCTTTTCTGCCTCATATCTTCACAGAGATCTGCAATTGTATTAATAGGTGAGTGGCAAAGAGGTATAATCTCATCTGAACTTCACCATCAGCTCCAACTAGCTTGAAAGATTTGATTAAACATAATTATTACATTCAAAGCTTTTGGAATTCCAGCGGTTTCTTGCAGGACTCAGCATCTAATGAAGTGAAATAAATTGCTAGGCTCTTGGTCAGTGAATAAGCACTTTTGCAGCTCAGAACTACAATTTATCAATAGGACATGTTACTGTTAGACTTGTTTTATTAGCTTTTTTTGAAGGTCTAAGGACCCATTGTCCACCCACACATCAGATTTAGTCAGAGGCTATTATAAAAAGAAATAATTATTTTTCCAAGGCCTGCAAGACCAGATTCAGTTTGGGAAAATGAGTGCATATGTGGTTTGTGCTCAACTCTTATCAGTCAAAAATACTCAGATGTGTGGGGCAGAGGAAGATCACAAAAATAGTTGAAAGATTTTGGATTCTAGCCATAGCTGTAGGGGTTGAGGGTAGAGTCAGCAAACTGAGGTAAACCAGGCCCAAGGTAGATACCTTGACAACAGTTGGGGACAGATTATGGAGACCAAGATGGATTTGGGGTGGGGCAGGAGGATATTCAGGACATCAGAGGCACCTCAAAAGGAGATGTTACCAGGGCAGTGTGAAACTTCCTAGCTAGTCTCATCTCAGCTGTTGGGAGATGAGGAGTAAAAACATTCCAGGAGATAAAGATATCAGGAACACTAAAGAAGTAGAAATCAAAATAGGTTGAGATCTGGACTTTTAAGACATATCTGAATAGACAGCATAAAACACTGAACCTAAGAAGCAGTATCTGAGACAGTCCCTGTACTTGGGAAACGTGTCTGTTTTGGTTACTTTTTTCTCCTTGCTGAGCCATAATACCCAATGCCCAAAGTGAAGGAAGGAAAGGTTTATTTAGCTTACAGTATGTGGAGGTTTCAGTCCATACTTGGCTGGCTCAGACGCAGAGTGGCACATGGCAGAGGGCAAACTTCATGGCAGCAGAGCACAGCAAAAACAACCAGAGCAAAAGGGAGGAATGGCGGCAAGCAGCCTCTTTCCCTCCCTTACATTGTAAACAGGCTACCCCCACCCAAGGGGCGTGTAGCACTCACACAATCTCCATGCCTTCCTCTTCTACAGGCTCAGGATGTGTACAAAGTAAGCACCCTGGCTTCCTGCTGAGCCACTCAGCCAAACCTCTAGACTCCCCAAGTTGACAGAATGTATCAACCATAACAGCATCTAATTCATTTTCTTGTGTCTCTAGTAAGCCCCAACAATCCTTGTTAAGAAGTATGTGTGTGTGTGTGTGTGTGTATGATGTGTGTGCATGCACTCACATGACTTATGGCTTACCTTACACTTCAGTTTTCCCACTTGTTGCCTGGAGCCTCATTTAATGTGTACTCACTAACCCTCTCTCCCTTGGGCTTCTGGCCCCTGAAGACAGTTAGGCCTCGGTCTCTTAGAACCAGCCAGTTCAGCAATCCCAGCTGTGTACAAGTGTAAATAAATACATGGTCAATCCTTGTTGGAGGAATTAACTTGCATTCCTCCTTCACAGAAGTAAAGGGATCATGCCTGGTATAGTAAATAGCAAGGGAAAATGAGATTCCTCCATTCAGAAGAAGAAAAGATATGCACTCTGTACTGAAGATTTCTCATGCTGACTTGAATGTGTGGTTTATGATTTCAGGTAGAGATTTTATAGAGATAAAAATTTAGGGTAATAATCTGGCAAGGTACATTGACAATTGTTGCTCAGGAATATGAAGAAAGAACTGGTAAGGGCCATTCTTTATTTCAACATTTCTTTTTTTGACCAGAGAGTACTATCCATCCCATCCCACTAACCTTTCCGGAAGAAAAGATCATTGCCATGGTTACAAATTGCTTAATCAATAGTCTAGGAAACAATAGCAGCCACTCCTTACTGACCTAGATGTCCTCAAGGTCTCTAATTGAGGAGATTACATCTTCTGTAGTTCCTGTTTCAGGACAGCTTCTGTCCCATACAGATTCTCTTGGAGGTGACAAGATTAATTTAGATATTTCAAAGGATGAGCCTTAAGCATGATAACTTATTTTTAAACTTACGTCTTCATTGACTTATACACATCTAAATTTGTACACATTGGTTTGAAATGGTAACATTAAAATAAGAATATCTTTATTTGAATGTTTGATATTCACATGGTATACTTTCATTATGTATAATATATTCAAGTATTATATGTTCAATATAAAAGGCTGTTCAATATCTTTCCATTTCTTTTCTTATTTCTCTCTGTTTCTCTACCTTCTCTGTCTTCTATAAAAATTAGTACCCATTTGCAGTACATAGTGATTACATTCCTCGTGGGGGATGTGGTCAGGTACATAACACACCTGAATTCTTATTTATATTCTTCCCCTCTTCTTCCTCTACCCCTTCTTCCCTTCCGTTTACAAAAATTCCATTTCCCAAAACATAACCCAGGCTGGCCTTGAACTCGCCACATAGCTCAGGCTGCCCTCAAACCCACAATCTTCCTGGCTTAATCTTCCAAGTACTGGTGTTACAGGCATGTGTGCTACCATGTCTAGCTATATATTATGCTAAAAGAAATTTTTACAGTGCTTATAGTGGTCCGAAAGCAAATTTACTAACAACAAGTTTGGACAAATAATTTTTTTATATATTTTACCAACTTTGCTATTTACTATCTGATTTGGACCCTAGAAAGTTCTGTTGAGCTCTTAAGATGCATTAGCAAAATCTAAGTGAGCAAAACAGGGAAGAAAGTATTGATTGTGCATAGTTACAGCAATCCCACATGTGGTAATCACATATGGGTGTGTTTATTGAAGGAGACTGGTAAATAATAGTCACTAGAACAGGGTGAGCAGAGAGACAAAGTACTCAGACATCGTCTCTTGTGAGAAACAGTTGAACCTGTTCAGACTATCCATGTAAGAGATGAGTTTGTTGGACACCTGCTAATACCACTGGGTACTTTAAGGGCTGGCATTTGGACAAGAGATTTCATATTTTTTATGATCTCAGAGGGCAGAAAATCTCCAGTGTGATGAGTAGGAATCAAAATGCTGATTTCAGGTCAGTGTAAAGAACTCCCATCAGAGTGATTCAAACTTCATTTATTTGGTACCTTATTTCAGTAACCACTGACAAGCTTGCCATATGTATTCACTTTCTTTTTCAAAAACCCGTTTCTGCAGCTGTAATCTTGGGATCATCTGCCACAGAAACATGGAAGAGGACCTGCTGAATCAGAGTTTGGATTGTGGTGCCTTGGAATCTGCCTTTTGAACAGGTTTATACTAAAACTTGCGGCCACTGTAGGTAACACATCCTGAGCAGATCTTTCTTCAAATATGGATTTTGTTCCTGGTTTAAGAACTCATCTGAAAAAAAAATTCATTTGTTGGGTTTTCAGAATGTGAATTTCTTATCAGTAGCTTCAAAGCCCTTGATAATCTCACCTCATCCTCTCTTTCTCGCTTTGTAATACTCTCTGCAGTTACCATCCTGCCTGGCCTTCAAGTCTCAGTATCATTGCAGAGATTCTTCTAGTGCTGTCGGTTTATCACTATGTGTGATTGTCTTACACAGCCTGAAATCCTCCTCATCAGTATCTCAGGACTTCAGCTATTGCATCTATATGTTTCACTTTCACTTGGAACATGTGGGATTTTCCTTCTGACAGGGAAGTTAGTCTACAGCCATATCACCCTGAACATGCCCAGTCTTGTCCGACAGGGAAGTAGGGTCTCCGGTGCACCCAGAAAGATGGCCAGCCAAGGGTTTTCCACTTGGCTCATTAAAGGGAAACTTTAGGTCATTTAGGTTGGTTTAGTAAATGAGGCCTGAGGCTTTTATACCAAGTGTTTAATCAAAGCCCAATACTGCCACCACCACTGGTAGAAACACAAATTCGTCTTTCTTTAGAGAGAAAATTACCTGCCTGTACCTTTCACTTATCAGTCTAGGATTTCCTTTGACTTTTAATAGACCAAACCTAATAAATACCTGCTATACAAACATATCCCTTTATACTTCCCTTTGCTTCTCATTAAACTTGCTTTCCCTGTATGTTTATGGGACTTCGTGCTGTAGCAAATCTGACTAGAAAGTAGCACTTGATAGTAAATAAAATTCTACAATATTTTTTTGAGAATTATCTATAGACTATCTCAGAGGACTTAAATAGCTGTTATAACATGTACCCTTAGCATATTAACTACCACAACAAAAATGACTTGAAAATGTTCAATTTGATGTATTTCTTTTTTCTAGTCTGTTCACTGTGAACTTTCTAAAGTGCTTTGTAATATCCAGCTGACAGCCCCTACTGTCAAAATAAATTCTGTAAGAGCCAAATAGATAACATTGAAACAGTTGACACTGTCCATTACAGTTTTAGTCTGCAAAGCCATCTCACCCTGACTCATAAAATTAAAAAGTAAATCTCAAACCTATGGCAATTTTCAGTTGAATTGATCTTTTCTTTCTAAATATTATCTTCCTCTGAAACTTTCATCCAGAAACCCTGAATATATTTGTTTCACAGTGCCTATGGGAGACAGCCTAATCCCAGTTCCACTCTTCACAGCAAACGGAAACAGCATCAAAGCAAAACAGAGTCGCACAGAGATTCAGGTGCCGGCCTTGATGTACAGAAACATGTTACCAGCAGGACGCCCACCCTGCATGTGTCATCGGCAGTAGGGACTGATTGTAGCAAGGCGTCTGTGTCTCCTCGCTGGTTTCGCCTGCGACCAGTGGTGTAATAAGAGGTTGCTGAGTGGATTCAGAATTCTCTAGAGCATGGAACCCACTTTGTTCTTAAAGAGTTTCAAGTGCATAGAGTCAAGGCCTCTGTGCTGTGGATGCAGGAAAGTCCTTGTTCACTTCTTGTTCATTGTTGCAATACCAGGAGGTACAGTTTCCCTAGAGTTCCAGCAACGGCTGAACCTTCTCAGCTAGGGCGGTCATCTTTTACAGCTTCTTACAAGGCATGGCATGCTTCTGCACATTATTGCTCATACTTTTTTAATTGTAAAGTTTTTTTTGTTGTTATCCGATTCATTTCTTTCCTCTTGGATTCACTCGCTAAGCACAGGTCCTGGTGTGTGTTGCTCCCTCTTGTGCTGCTGTGTCTGTGACAGCACCTACTGCCTGATCTGAGGTTAGCAGTCAGGGAATAATTGTGGAATCAATGGAGGCACCTGCTCAATGTTACAGTGGTGGTTTTCTTCACAGTCTTTTCCATTTTCCTCTTTCCTGGGCCATTGTCTTGGTCACCAATGCATATATTTTGGTTCATTTTGGTGACAGATAAGTTGCATAGTCATGTGTCTGTATGTCCCTTCACCACTGTTCTGTCCCATATGCTGCTGCAAGCTCACCATCACCAAGCTGCTGAGATCATGTCCCTCGCTAGAGGAGTCTGGGCATTCACCCTACAGGCCCAGGTCTGCTCCACTGTCTTAGACATCCAGCATCCAGTTCACTAAAGAAATATCAAGAGCCACTGCTGGGCATCAGGGGCACTGTGTGGCTAAAAGTGTGAATTGGATTCAGTCCCTTTTCTAGATAAACCACAGTCCAGGGAATGAAGATTGAGGCGTAAAAAAAAATCACAGTTTACATAGCACTACACAGATTCTTATACAGGCCTGTGATAGTGCTGTGGAAGCCCATGCAAGACTAGCATGGGTGGAGCTCTCTGCTATGCTTAGGGCTGTGTCCCTGCTGCCACATCTTGGCTTTGAAATAAAGCACACAGGACTGAATGTCCTCTCGTTGGTTCTCAATAGTTCCCTGTTAGTAAACTTGGACTGCCTTAAAACAATGCAGAATTTGGTTTTTACACTACAGAAAACTGCCTTTGTGTGGTTCTAGAGCCTGAAAAGTACAAAAGTATGTCAGGAAACTTGGTGCCAGGTGGCGGCTGTCTGGCATATACATACCCATATTCCTTCCATATCTCCACAGGATTTGTCCTTGCTGTGAGAGTCCACAGAAAAAGGAGAGAGAGTTTTCATATCTCTGTCTTTTCTTACAAGAATATGACACCAGTCCTATCAGATCAAACCCCCTTTCTTATGATTTCATTTGAGCTTATTATCTCCACAGTGGGTCTGTCCTCAGATACAGTCACATTAGGAACTGTGGTTGCAATATACAAGTTTGGGGAAAACAATTTAGTGTACAGCAATCTGAATGAGTGGTATCTGCCATGTGCATCTGATCTGATTTTCCTCAAGTTTGGGTCCTTATCCAGCCAATCCAGCAGCCGTGTGTTTATGAGCACCTGCTACCAATTTACATGTGATTTTTATCTTCATAATGTATGCACACACCTGAATGAAGTCTATTCATAGTCTCAATGCTCACTGAACTACTGAGAAACTTAGTTAACCTTTCTCAGGCTCATTTTTCTCACAGAGATACTAGAAAGACAGAACTTACACATACTCTTGAACCTGTCCAAACATATTTTGGGCTCTGGTACAAAGTTGGGTCTTCACTCAAATACTGCCATCATTACTTTCATTTATACCTTTGGAGGATGAGAATGATACCTTTCCCATCATCTGAACCTCTTCAACAGAGATTTGTCTCAAAGGGTGATAGATGGAATGCCCTGGTTGTAGTAAAGCAGGATACTAGAAGAGAAAGACCAAGTCAAAAAATAAAACCGAATAGCCTGCAGTCAACCCCTTATTGTCCAGAAAATTTTGTGAGAGTCTTTAGTTGATATGTGTATCTGGTACCACTAGAAACCCTTCTACCTGAGAATAAACCATTCCCACTGGCAGAATACAATTTTGTTTGTTGTAACACTAGTCATTCATGTAAACTATTGTTGCTTTGTTTGGGGTTATTTACCTTGAGTTGGAAAGATGTGAAATGAATTAGCCTGGAGAAGAACAGTTGGGAAAAATTATTTGTATGAATATTTTTGAGATATGTTGGTATGCAACTGAAATAAGAAGTGCACTGCAAAGCTAATTCAGCAGGAGTGATTCTGAGAAGTAATGCAACTTATCTCTCACTAAGGAGGACTGCATAGTCAAGTGGTTTCTTTACACATCTTAAAGTGTTTATAAACCCTTGGGTAGCTATAGTCAAATTTTAAACATGTTTCCTCATTAATTTTCAATTTGTAAATGTATATTGTATGGGAGTGTTTTAGTCATCAGGGAAGTCTGCTCCACAGATGGCTCTTATGCGACCTAAGACGCCAGTGATTAGAATGAGTCAGAACAGATGATGGAAACTTGCCTGGAGATTCGCTGATTTTCAGCTGTTTTGCTGCAGTTCTGGAGAGTTTAGTGCTTCTTAAAAACCAAAGGAAGGCAATTGTAACAGGACCATGAAAGCCAAGAGTGGCCTCAGTGAAACAACTTCAGTCAGTTCTTTGCTGTTCTCTGTGGAATTATTTCCAGTGAAAACACACACCAGCAGAACTACTGATCATGATAAAGCAACCATGCATATACAGCACTGAGTCACCAGCTCTCCAGGCCTATACCTGGCAGGCCATTTCATGTTTCTCTTATACTGTGTGTTGAAGTCTCCAGTAAAATATAAATAGTTTAAAGCAAAATGTTCCTGTGAATTATATCTGCAAATGTGCCACTTTGGCAGCAAGAGTTATGCACTGCCAGGGCAAGGGTTTTACCAAGGTATATGAATTTTAGGTGGCCCTGTTAAAAATTGAAGTTAAAGTGCACCTAGCAACCCAGAGTTACAATTGACAAATACACTTGCTAGAGCCTTATTTCTACTTCTCCGTGCCACAATCATTGGTTCATTTTTACCTCAAATCTGACCATGCAAAATGCATGGAAAAGAAAAAGATCTTAGAAGTTTGTTATGGTTGATACATTGTGTCAACTTGGGGAGTCTAGAGGTTTGGCTGAGTGATTCAGCAGGAAGCCAGGGTGCTTCCTTTGTATACATCCTGAGCCTGTGGAAGAGGAGGGCATGGAGATTGTGTGAGAGCTACAAGCCCCCTGGGTGGGGGTAACTTGTTTACAAGGTAAGGGATAGAAAGAGGCTGCTTCCCTGCCATTTGTCCCTTTTGCTCTGGTTGTTTTTGCTGTGCTCTGCTCCATGAAGTTTGCCCTCTGCCATGTGCCACTCTGCCTCTGAGCCAGCCAAGTATGGACTGAAACCTCCACAAACTGTAAGCTAAATAAACCTTTCCTTTCTTCATTTTGGGTGTTGGGTATTTTGTCTCAGCAACAAAAGTAACCAAGACAAAGTTTAACCCATATTTTTCTCACTTACTTTCTCTTTGGCCTTGAAAAAGTTGGTTAGTCTTTCTGATGTTCAGTTTGTGACATAGGGGATAACTGTTATGCTTCAAGTAGACAGGCTGCATGGACACGTACCTGCACCCTAGGGCACGCTCCAAAGTTGTCACCCTTTCTCTGTCTCTTGCTATCCTCCTTCTTTGTAAGGGTGGACTCTCAAACTGCACATGCCTTGTGCCCTTGTTTGCCAAAGACCAACTTTCATCCCTATTTGATCACTGTAATATTTCTTAGGAAACTCTGAAACCTTCCCTTAGCTAGGAGGTACACGCAACTTCACATTCCTAATGATGCAGAGGATCTTGGGAGAGCTCCAGGAGAGGAACGACGAGCCAAATGAGGCCAGGGTGTTCACTTTCAGGTAGTCAGAGGCGTCCCAGTAGGAATCTAAGTACTGACATGGACACCTAAAGTTTGACCTATGTGGTACTAATAGAAAAAGTCACTTCCCATGCTGAGTTTGATTACGTACAGGTGCGGTCGTTGTGCTGCCCACATAGAGCACCAGGCTGTGGGACTGACTCATCTTCAGCTAAACTCAGGGCCAGTTCCATTTATCTTCTCTGGCCATGCATCACTCCCAACAGTACCTGCATGTCTGGCAGTTACCCAGTGCCTGGCTTGTACGCTGAGCAAATCCTGGGAGAGACAAGAAAAGAAACATCTGATGAGATTTCTGTGTCTTCATTAAAAGTGTTAGTCCTGCTAGAGACTTTTCATTTTGATGCGGACTCAGCAGTGGGAAACCAGAGCAAAGAAGCACCTACTTATGGAACACCAAATATTAGGACGTCCAGGAGGAACAGCAGTTGGGCAGCCATGGCTCCTGGCCACTGACCAAGACAAGGAGGCTGTTAGAAAAGAACCAAATGTGTCCTTTATGGAGCCATATCTCAGTACAGCCCACTGTTTAAACATCAGAACCCACATTAACCAGGACACACAGCAGAGTTACCTCTCTGCCCTTTACCCAGTTCAGCTGGCAAACTGTCTCAGGGGAAGTCCATTCTCAGTGGTAAGGACAGCCAGTAGCTGTGCTGCACCCTCCTCTTTTCCAGGGTTGGAAGATGCCACTGCCACATGATGGGTGACTCTCCTTGTAGGCTCCTTCTCAATTTTATATCACAGGCAGCTGTTATTGTTCCAATGGATTTTACCAGGATAATGAAATTTGTTTCCCTGCCCTGAACTATGACTACCAGATCCTAAATAAAGAAGTTTGAAGAAACGATATTGTCTCCTTTATTGAGGAGGAAATGTACTTTAAAGAAGTCACGTAGCTTTCTCAGGGTTGTCCTAATTGTGTGTTGCAGAAGAACAACTCAGAATGTTGCCTTCCCCTTTGAAATCATATGTTCTTTGACTGTATCCAACTATCTCTCTGAAATCACAGGCTTCATCTATGTAAGTAGATGTTCACAAAACTGCTCCCCAGGATGTGGAGTTACACTAAAATAGAAGCAAAGGAAATTAATACTCAGTAAAGGATTTTGAAGTACAGGTTAACATGTGGCCCCATGAAAAACAGGTGTTATATGAAACACCTCACCACGTCTATCTCTTTAAGAAGTTACCTTCAGCCTACTGAGGCTCTGGTCCATGAATCAAACTTACATATTTCAGTTGCAATAAAGTCCTTAGTGAGCCCCATTTTTGGATCATTCTGTGAACAAGAAATTCCATCTTATCTGCCATGTTGAGAATGGTTCGCGATCAGTCTTACTGCCTCCCAGGATTCCTTGTGTCACACAGATTTAGGTCTCTAAGCCACCACTGCATGGTGCGCAGAGGCATTCATCCAAAATATTTACTGTAGAACTGAGTTGATATTCAAAGCCTGTCCAACTTCCTGCGGCACTCCTGCTATGTGGCCATGGTGCTAGCTGAATGCTTTCTTTACTTAGCTCACCAGAATGGAGTTTGCATTATCTGAAAATCTAACAAGCTATGCTTGTCCATGACTGGCATTGATTGCTGTATCCTGTATTAACCTTTTCGTCTGTCTAACTTAACGCAGAGTGCATTTTCCTAAGGAATGCTTCTTATGGGTGAGTGTGTTTGCACTGCACTACTCTGGGAATGCAACTCAAACTGTCATCATTACAGATTTATGCAGTTAGTACTATGTCGTCCAAACATATAATAGTTAAGTGTCTTGAAACAGGGACATATGTACCCAAAGGTGCCCTATGGAAGAGTGTCAGAATTCTGGTTCTAATTGCCCTGCCATTCACTGAATGTTAAGATCTATCTGAAACCAGGTACTGTGCTAGGCACTGTGCTAGGCACCTGAAAGAGATACATGTTTCCTGTTGTTGGACAGCTTACATTTGAGTGAAGCTGGCACAATATAAACAAGAAATGATGTACGATATAATCTTAGGTAATGAGCCAGGCATGGTGGCACACTCTTATAATCCCAGCACTTAGGAGGCTGAGACAGGAGGATTGCTGTGATTTCCAGGCCAGCCTGGGCTATCCAAATGAGTTGATGGACAGCCTGCGCTACATAGTGAAACCCAGTCTCAAAAAGAAAAATTGGGTAATGATAAGAACTGGAGGTAAGAAAGGGTGATATGATAGAGCAAAGGTGTGTTGTTTTGGGGAGTATTTGCAAGGGGAATAGTTTAACACAGGAGACATATTTTATAAGGTTATTCATAATAGTCACCCAAAGAATAATATACAAGAGAGTACAGGAAATCTGTCCACACACTAACACCAAGGAATCCAGCTGAGGGCCTGGATCCCACGGGAATGTCCTGCGTGAGTCCAGCTGAAGAACTAGAGCTCATAACAATGCCTCCCACGAGTCCACCTGAAGGCCCATAACAACATCTCATACAGGCCTGTTTCATGGATCTGCAATGGGAAAGCCCAAAGTCAATGATGGAATCTATTAAGCCTGTGCCAGTGCAACGAAAGATCTGTGCTAGCAGGGTGAGGGACCTGCACTGGTGCCGGGAAGCTATGCTCAGAAGAACCAGAGACCCCCAAAATGTACCACAGCCATCCTCAGCAATAGTGAGATCCCGAGCTCCTCCAATGATCAAGATGGCCAAGTTCTCATCAGGGAAGCCAACATAGCAAGCTTCTCCAAGAGACCGGCAGCATACCATCCTCTTCTCTGGAGCCAGGAAATGATGCTGAAAGTGAGGACCAGAATTCCGCCAAAGTGAACAAAAACCATTCTCAGTGCCAACGAGGTCCCAAGCTCCTCGGAAGATGAAAACAGCCAAGTTCATCAGGAAAGCCAGCATGACGAGCTCCTCCAAAACAAGCAACATCTCCTTACAGCTTCTGCTAGCTCCCAACAGCCTCTCTCAGCTCCCAACAGCCTCTCTCAACTCCCAACAGCCTCCTTCTCCTTCTCCAGTTCTGCCTCTTATGCTGCTGGCAACGATCTGCAGGTGGGTCTCCCACACCCAGCACCATGCTTACTCAGTTCACCTGGGGGTTATAATTGACCACCAGCTGTCAATTCAATACAAAGGGTCAGAAAACTTATGGTGCACGAAGCCAAAATTATCATCTATTTTTCATACTGCACTGCAACTAAGGTGGGTTTCATATTTTTAAATAATTGAAATTTTTTACAAAGGAAGAAGAATTTTTCATAATACTTAAAATTCTATTCAATTCAAATTTTGGTGTATATAATAAAGTCTTATTAGATCCTAGTTATAGTCATTCAGTAGAAGAGTTGAGTCTTTGCAACATTATTATTATTTTGCTCTTTATAGAAAAAAATGTTGCTGATCCTTGTAGTGGACTGTGATGAGGCTTTAATTTCACTAGGATGGTCAGAGAAACAGCTTTACAGATTTTCATCACCACCATCTTTACCATCCTGATTTTTATCTTCTAGCTGAGGTTTTTGTTTGTTTGTTTCTGTTTTTTGAGTTTTATTGTCTCTTTGAGACGGGGTCTCACCATGCAGTTTAGGCTGGCCTTGAGCTCACTTTTTAGCCCAGGCTGGCCTTAAACGAAGATCCTCCTGCCTCAGCCTTCCGAGTGCTGAGATTACACCTGTGTGCCACCATAGCTGAGTTTTTAATCCATTAATATTTAATTCATGGTTGTGACATCTGAACTGGATAACCTTTACACGTTTTCTTGCTTGATCCTGTGGCTTTTAATGATGTGGAGTGTCAGAAGTTATCATATTTGTTCCATTATCCACAGCAAAAATTTAGCTTCCCCTGTTTCTCTGTGCCTCCCACCTGTGTTTTTGCACACCTCACTCTACTGTCAGTTGGTGTCTGCCAACAAATTGTATTAGTCTAAGGAAACGTAATTATGAAGGTAAAACTCATACAAAATAAGGTCACTTGCTGATCCAAATAAAAATTATATTTGGATCAACTATTGTTTGGGATTTTCTGCCTCAGTGCTCCCCCCGTTAGAGAGCTAATCAGGAGCTGGCTGTGCAGGGGCTGGAGCCTGTCTAACAAGTGAGTCTGTGAAGGCTTCCTGGTGAAACTGATTAGCTGAGAGCCATCCGTCAGAGGCTGTCCCAGGCAGCTGCCATCCCCCCAGCAATGGGGTATGTTTAACACAGATGCAGCCGCCTTTGCAGACAGATTCCTGGAACAAGGGATCAGCCACATTTTATCCAAGAGAAGTTATGTTAAAAATCAGAGAGAAGATTAAAATTTCAGGAGGGATATGGATTGCATATGAAACCTGGAGACATAATTCGGACTTTTGTGGGGTCAAGATGATCTAATACGGTCAAAGATTAGATCTTCAGATGGGAATAACTGTGTGCTAAATTCTACTGATTGATAACCAGTGACAAGCCTATTTTAAAATGTGTTAATCTACTAATAATGGCATTCATTGGAACAGAGCGGTGTGTGGACATGCAAGAGTTATTTTCATTCAGGAAATAGTCCTTGGTGTACATACGGATTTATATATCCATTTCTAAAATTGCAGATCCCCTAGGATTGTTGTAGCCCATATAACAGGAATTATTCTTCTCTCTCAGGAGTCAACAAGTACAGCTGTTGGGCCAAATGTGGCCCATGGCCTGTTTTGGTAAATAAAGTTTTATTGGAACACAGCCACAATCATTTGTTTACTTATTATCTAGAGCTGCTTTTGAACTATAATGTCAGAGTCGAGTGGTTACAGCAGAAGCCATCTGGCAAGTAAGCCAAAAATGTTTACTGTCTGGCTCTTGACAGAAAAAAAAAATACACTGACCCGGCATTTGTTTATTGCTTTCTCATGGGCAAGAAAGATTTTCTGTGATATTGAAAGCACAGTGTGTTACACTTATATCACTGTTACCTGGTGAAGTAGAAAAAAATATGACAAAACTGTCCAGGAAATTCTGGGATATTAATTCCAAATATTTGGTCAAATTCTAGAGTGACACAGCTAGAAAATACTTTCATACTTATGCAAGTGACTCTTTTGCCTCCAAGGCCTTCTATTTATTTCAACCTCCTTAAAAGATTTTTTTTTCAGTGTAAAATCTTCCAAGTGTTTATGTCAGCTTTGCTGTCTACATCATCAGACATTTTTGAGTGTTCCTTTCCTGATACGCACTGGGAGCAGATCCAAGGGCTTAATAATTTGAACACAGTGACCCTCTTCTAAGTAAACTAAACTGTTCTCCTGTCCCCTGGATATATCTTATCTCTTCTTCCTCAGAGCTGAGAAAAAAAATGGAAAAAAAATGTAGAAACTTATGTTGCTGGAGAACGGCTTCGAATATACCTCTTTTATCCAAGAGGAATTAAGTTGAGAAAGGAGAAAATAGTGAATTTAAGATAGTAAATGCAACAGTTTTATCCAAATGCACTTAAAGAAAAACCCTTGTGGCACATTCTGTGGTAAAGCACGTAGTCATTTTAAAACCATGAAAAAAAAAATCAAATAATATACACTTTACTAGCTCTTCTTTGTACATAGTAACTTTTCTTCATCTATTCTAGACTTTTTGCCCAGAACCTGTGTTCCACCTGTGACCTTACCCACTGGCCATTTTCTAATCTACCTTCTCAACTGATGGCTGAGATTTGGGGCAGGGTGAAACATCTGCTGTGACTTAGGCAGGAGGTACATGAAGATATTCTTACATACAGCTTGACTTTTCCCTCATGGTTACATGAAAAGTATTACTGCAGGGGTGAGGATGTCACTCAGTAGTAAATTGCTTGCTGATTATGCCTGAGGTTCTGGGTTCAATCTCTGACATAGAGAGGGGGCAGCAATGTTAGTTCATATCTTCATTTCACTAAGAGACGCTTAGCTGAGTAAATGTGTGGCACCATTTTGTGGTTGATGCCATTTGCTTCTGAGAGCTGACAGACCTCGGAATGTTGGTAGATTTGGAAGCAGTGTTACAAGTCAGGAAATGCTTTGTGAAAATAAAGCTACTAAATGGCTAATGAAACGAGATCAGTCTTCAACATAGTAGGGCATATGAGGGCCACTCATACTTGCACACCTGATTTCTTTTTTTTTTTTTTTTTTTGCGGTACTGGGGATCGAACTCAGGACCCTGCGCTTGCTAGGCAAGTGCTTATTCCACTGAGCTATATCCCCAGCCGTCTGATTTCTTACTAGGAGCTAAGGCTGGACCCAGGATTCATGCTTTGTGAACTGCCACTCTCAGTGCTGTTTCCGTTTCCAGGGCGGGTTTTCTTTGCCACATGGCTAACCCCTTATTAACCTAAGGATTATTTATTCATTCACTTATTCACTCAGAAAATGCATTTTCAAGGTGAGATTTTGTGTGGTGGGAGAGACTATTTTAGCAGACATGGTGTGTATTTAAGATAATTACTCAAGAGGGTGTAATCTAGCCGTGGAAGACATTATTTCCCCAACAGTTGAAGAAATAGAGGAAGACTATGCACTCCATCTTATGCAGATTGACTCTCAAAGAGCTACAAATTCAAATAATGTTTTTAACATTGTCTTCGATCCCTTGGTGCTACAAGAGCGTTTATCCAAATGGACTGAACCAGTGAAAGTAAGACAGCAACATTTAAGAGCATGATGGTCCCTCTCTGTCTTTTTGTTTCTATCCCACTGTCTCTGTATGTATCTCTCTGTCTCGCACACACAAAGACACAGAGGCACACAGGCATCCTGTGTGTGTGTGTGAGAGAGAGAGGGAGAGGGAGAGGGAGGGAGAGGGAGAGAGGCAGCTGCTCATGGAAAGTATGGGCTACACCACCCATCTGAAATGAATACGAAACATGTATATAGCTTATGGGGCTGTACGTTCTGGGAGGGAGCTATTCTGAAAGAGAGGACAGCGGGTGCAGAGGGAATGCAAAGAAAGTTCAAGGTTCTGAAAATGCAGAAAGAGTTCTGTGTTGTTGGGAGAGATAAAAGAAGTAAGGACAATTATAGTGATGCGGAGAACATTGTAGAGCCTGGAGACCAGGGTATCTTCCCTCCATCATCTCATTGCTGCGGGACTTTGGCAGCAGTAACTTACTTCTTCACGCCTCTGTTTTTCCCCCCACAGTGACTTGAGATAGGATATGAGTCTTCTGGAAATAGCGACCTAAACATATTAAGGAACCAGTACATGTTTATGGTGATGATAATTGGGCAAATGTAAAGACTGTCCTGTGATATACAACAGTTTAGTAAGCTTTTTTTCTGAATATGGCCAGATAGGGAATATTTTAGACTGCGGGCTGTCTACAGGCCCCATTGATACCATGCAGAACTTCCTTTATAGTCTAAAAACAACTCTTGAAATATATAAGCAGACAGATATGAATCTATTCCAGTAAAACCTCTGTTAAAAATTGGTCATGGGGTTATTTTGACCCATGGGCCATAGTTTACTGATCACTGTTTTTAGATTGTAGACTTTTTTGTATGTTTATGTGTTATAGATTATATAGGTGATTCATTGTAACTCCCACAGTTATATCCCCTAAACAACCTTTGAAAAAGAGAAAACTAGATTTTAAGTTTTAGAAATATAGCTGTCTGAACATGGTGGAGAAGTGACCAGTATGTGTGTGTGTGTGTGTGTGTGTGTGTGTGTGTGTGTGTGTGTGTTAGCACTGCAGAATTGAGATGAATCTATAGGCTGCTGACACAGTGTACAGATTAGAGGAACTTGGAATGAGATAAGGTGTTGGAAATAGAGATCACAGCTGGATGTCAGTGTGCTTAGATATTTTAGGATGACTGACAGGTTTCTACCGTGGTGACTGAGAGAATGACTGAGGCAGGAGTGGGCTCAGCGTAACTGCTGCATTTCTGTAAGGACAGATGCACTTGGTGCACCTACCAGATGTGTTTCCTTGCAAACATCTTGAGGTCCAGAAGAGACAAAGTCTGTGGATACAAATTTGGAAGTGATTCGTAAATGGCTAACCCAGCCCCAGAGATGGGAAAATGAAAGGAAATATGTGTGTGCTAATGTAGTTGAGCTAACTCGTTAATATATTAACATAAGGCCAGAGATACATGGTACATTTGGCAGTTCTAGAGATCTGGAGAGAGAAACTTTAAATATTGGTTAAAATCTATCAGCAACAAAGACTCTAATAATATTTCCTTTAAAAAAACTCAAGAGTTCATTTCTAGTCTGAAGATGTTAGCCTTTGAGTTGTTCACAAGGTGTTTAGTTTTTTTTTCTGGAAGACTGTAGAAGCCAAAGGTTGCTAAGGAAATATCTTTATTTGTGACCCTTTGACCAAACACAAGCACCTGTTTTAAGTGAGCAAATAATGAAAAGAAAATAGAAGACCTTTTATATAAAACTCAGACTCTAATTCTTTAATGAGGAAATTATGTAAAATCCCTTTCTTTGACCTACCTGGTATATTTCATATAAATAAAATGTGCATGTAGATGACCCCACAGAATCACTTACCTAGAGTTTCCCTTTTATTCTAATTCATATATTTAATTCAGTACAGACGGTTCATATATGTACACATACCTATGCACATAGGGTGTGTGTATCCAATGTGTCCCCAGAAACTGAGTCCAAAATGACTTGCTAAAACACACAATTCAGGCTGAGCTGGCATGGATCTTTGGATGTGTGTAGATTTCCGCTGATTTGGGGAAAGCTTCATGCCTCTAACCCCTCCGAAGTCACAGCTGGTTTTTCCAGGCCAGTTCACTGGAGGTTAAGAGTGCCATCTGGGGCCTTGAAAAGAAGTGAGACTAACTGGTCCACAGAGGAAAATCAGTACGCAAACACTGATTTTCCTGGTAGCAACTTCCAATCCACTGGTCTCATGTCCCATTAACTAAGCAGAACGCCAGTTATCTAAATGAGACTTCAGCTCACTACCCTAGACTTCATGTGTCAGAGCCTTCTTGAGTATTATCTTGCCTTTGACCTAAGAGATATAATATATCTACATAGACATATATATATACACATATATGTGTGTGTGTGTATATGTGTATATATATATATATATATATATATATATATATATAATGTATATAAAATCTGGCAACAATCTTTAGGTGGCTATTATTTTTATTCATCCCAGTTTAGAAAGAGGATGATATTTAAAAGGGTTGTTCCTGAACAGAGGAAAAAGCTGAGTACCAAACTCTTAACTAGTAAGAATCTCCTTCCCCTTTTCTCTAAGCAGTCACATATCCTACAAAGGTTGGTTGGTTTATTTTCAATGTTCCTTGTTTTGATAAACCATCATTTCAAAATCTGTGTTCTTTGGCAAACCAAATCCTAAATTCAGGAATTTCCTTCCACCTGAAAATAAACATCATTTTCTTTCTTTTTTTTTTTTTTTTGCGGTACTGGGGATCGAACTCAGGACCCTGTGCTTGCTAGGCAAGCGCTTATTCCACTGAGCTATATCCCCAGCCCCAAACATCATTTTCTAAAGTATCCACTTTCTTGAAATTGTGTTACTTCATTCAAAATAAATATGGAGGATCAGCAGTCACATAGGAAGACTAACATGTTTGAGGGAAAATCACTAGTGAAATGAATGAAGTTTAGATTTTGCATTAGTCTTAAAAGAAAGTTTTCCTTCTCCTAGCTCTTTCCAAATAGCAAGAATTAGAAACTTTATGAATTGGCCTTATATTTATGCTTCCTTAACTCGCATGAAAGCATGATTTCTTGGCTTTAATAAAGTCTTGATTGCAGGTATCACCTCACAAGCATCGACTGAAACTGGGTTCCTTTGGTTAAATGCAAGCTGTGTGAAATTCTTGGAAAATGCAATTACGTTCCAATTGACTCAAAGCCACTGGCTTTAATTAAAGTAGATCATATTTCAGGGAAGTAATAGTTCTCTTTATTTAACAAAAGAAGTAGAAAACACTAAAAGGAAATTTTCTATTTTCCTTTTGAATATTAACCCAGAGAATATTTCATCTTTTGCTACTATTTAAGAAAGTGTCTAGCCGTAGGTTTGCATCCCCAGGCAGAAAGGCTTTCAGCGCCTCTCATGGCGATTTGTCAGCTGCAGAAGAGTGAAAGCAGGTCGGATTCAGGGGCCCAGGAAAGACATCTCCATTCTGTCTTATCTCTAGCTTTCACCGTCATCCCTTCAGCCTACCTGTTCTTCCTCTTGCTGCCTACTCCTCAGGGTTTACCAATGGTAAAGTCTTAATGATGGCCTCCATGTACTACCCTGATTTTTATCAGATCAGATGCTGTAGATGACAAGCAATTAAATACTACCCAACTTGAAAACTGGCAGTAGGCAAGTCCAGGGTTGGTTTTTCCTCTGTCATTAAATACACAGACTTTTCCCACCTTGGTTTCTAGGCTTGATCCTGCCATTGAGGACCTCCTAAGAGCAAGACAAGTTTTGCAGTTGCAGGCATCTTATAGAAGTCAACAGGACTTGGCAAGGAGATATATGCTATCTTGACTTGCATCTACTGTGCATTCATCAGAAATTCTTTCTGTACATCCATGAGAAATCCTTTCCCAGATAACCCTTGAATCTCTCTCTACCTCATCTCTCAGCCTAGATCGGGCTATGTACCTGTGTCATGACAGGAAGGAATGAAGAGAGATGGGAGAGACAAACAGCTTGCCGGTTTCTCTGGCAAAGAAGCCATCAGCAGGAAAAACATGAGATGGAGAAAGAATGGTTATTGGACAAGCCAACTCTTGTGTTTGTTATACAACTCAAACTCAGCATTAGTTTTGATACGTTCACGTAGGCATGAAACTATTAGGAAAATGAACTTCTGGATACGATCATTGATCTTGCTGGCTTTGGACATGTATTTTTTGGCTGCCATTCACAAATAAGGCCATGTGAAGTTCATACAAGATTATTATGCTTATTTCTGTTGTCTATTTTATTTTTATAGTTTCTGAATACTCAATGTGACATTATTGAGAGTCATTTTTTAAAGAAGGGGAGACAGGTAGCCATTTATAACTACAATTTCATATGTTACAAGGGGAGGAAGGATTAATATTTAGTCCTGAGAGTACTGTGATGATAATTCTTAATGGTATCTCCATTGGACCATGTAAGACAATCAATTTAAAGAGCAATAATTTTTATGCTAAACAAGGTTGAAATGTGGCAAAGATTGCCTGTGTTTTAATGCACTTATAAGGAAATTAAAAGCCTCCAGCACTCTATAAAACTCTAGCCTTTGGTTTTGACTGAAGTGCCCATTACCCACAAAAGGTGTAGTCAGTCACTGTGCTGATCACACAATGGGTAATTGCTAAGAGGCTGTGCATTGCTCAGGAGGAACTATTTTTAAATTCACTCTCTTTCTTGAGCCAGACCAAAGTTCCTTAGTGCTTTTTCAATAGTCATTTTAATTTGTCTGATAATTTGTACTTCCTTTCACAACTGAATTAACTAATTACAGTCAATGAGTGTCCAGTCATTAAGAGTAATAACTTAGTGTGAATTTGCTTAGCTAAACGTTTATAAATAATTTTCACTATAAAGATGGGCATTCAATTCCACTGTTTTATTTCTGTTTTGTGTTTCTTTCCAGAGAGTGATACACAAATATTGCTTTATATGCTATGGAAATCCTCCTTTGAGATAACCTGTGGCCTGAAAAGGATCTAGGAAAATAGGAAGAGAAGGCATATCAGAGCTCAATGGATCCTACTTCCTCTTTTGGACCTGAGAAAGTTAAAGACTAATAGGATTTTGTTCCTTGTTTTATTTTTACATGGAGATCAGGCAAAAGTATCTTAACCAGCCTGCTCTGTGACCTTCCCTGCTTGACATAAGGCTATAGACATACAGTCACTCAATAAATGCTTGGTGTTGGAGTTAATGAAATATTTAAAGATTTGTATATTTTCCTTTTATGACTTCTAGAAAGTTATGACAATAATTTAGGGGTGATATTAGTCATGAATCAATATGGCCTATAGGATATCACAACTCCCCATCACTGGCCCTCTATTTCTTAAAGGCACATAATGTACCTGGATTCGTCTATTTAATCTGCTTGTTTGCAGTTCATTGGTAGAACTGTTGATGTGGAAAGGAACAGCTGACATTTGGTTTAATTGCCTTGGAACATTTATGTCCCAGGTGCTGCGATGATGGGCATCTTGGATAAAACTAATAAATAAGTGGAGTATGCATGTTGAATCAAATGCCAGCTCTAGAGTTTTTCCACATGGCCCAACATGGCTAATGAAAGCTTCTACTCTCTGGAGCATCTGAAGATACAAAAGCTATGACTTGGATTTGCAAAAAGCAGGGAAGAAAACCATTTCCCAATTGTGACTGAGTTTGAAAGTTAGGCCATGCTTCAAAAGCTAATCTTAAGAAAATGTTTAACTCTTAAATGAAAACAGCGGACTTGGGCTATAGATATAGCTCAGTGGCATAGCCCCTGCCTGGCAAGCCTGAGGCCCTGAGTTCAATTCTGTGTTCCAAAAAAAAAAGCAGACTGTAGAAAGAGAGACCAAGAGACCATGGAGTACAACAAGAATCAAAGCACTTATTTGTGTATCACCCTGAAGAAGTCATATACTCTTGCTGTGTCTTGTTTTATTAATGCATATCACAGGAACAATTATTATTACTTTTACCTTCTTCATAAGGTTTTGAGGAGATGTGTGAAATGTTTGGAAATGATATAGTTCTATGTATATGTAAGGGGCTACTAGTAATATCTATGAGGAGAATATAGCCATAAAAATTTATTCTATTAGGAGGCAGTTTTCTGTAGTAAATTTTTAGAAGCATTAAAAGTGTTGAAAGAGTTCTAAGCAAAACCTAGAATAGCTACCTCATGTTGAAGGTGAAGAAGCAGATGTATAGTGGAATTTGATTTTTGCAGGGTCTTAGGACAAAACTAAAAACCAAGGTATTCACTTTTTTAATGATATGTTTCTTTCTGACCACTAAGTTTTATTTATCAAAGAAAATCCATAAGGAAGGTAAGTGGCCTAATTCCACAGAGTGGATCAACCTGTAGATAGTTGCTAAATATTCACTGGAAGGTCAGCCTGGGCCGTTGCTTCCCTGGAGGAGCATTAGGAAGATCATCCTTTCAGAAGATCAGACCTGGTCTTAGGAAAGAGGGATAATGCCAGCCGTGAGCTACTGTGACAGAGCGAGGCAAGTGCTATGACAGAGAAAGCACTTCAATTTTCAGTTCCGTGGGCTGAACCACAAACTCCGAACCTTGGGCAAACAATCTACTAGTAAGAATGATAAGACTCAATCACACTTGATAAATTCCCAGAGTGCCAGATTTATTTACTGTGGGAATTAAGTGACTGCATCTTTGTTTTTAGTTTTTGTTCTCTCACAAGGTTTCTAAATAAGTCTTACTTTTAGGCACGTTTTAAGAAGCAATGATTTAAATTATTTCATCTAATTGTGTCTATTTTTCCCCTTGAAAATTGGAGGGTGGAAGTAGATAGTAGTAATTTTCAAGCTGTTTTCAGAGTTATCTCTTCTATGTACTGCTTTCCATATGTATAGTGCATTGTGGAAAGTGGCCCAAGCATGACAGTACATTTCATACTCAGTAACTGCCTACTCTCTGAAAGAGTGAATTACAGATAGGTAATATATGGAGGTAATTATATATGTGTGCAATAGGTACACATAGGTCAAACTGTAGATATTCATGTGGAAATACGTGTGAATGTATGTGAAAAAAATAACACAGTTCCTGCCCTAGGGTAGCATATAACACTAAAGAGTGAGGGCTTGCACACCAGGAGTGGCTTGCATGCGACAAGCACAGCATTTGAGTTGTAGAAGCAGACTTTAGGGTCAGCTTTAAAAGTCACCTATCAGTCCTGGGCCCTTTCCATCTTCCAGACAGACAAAGCTCTACATTGTGCCTATGAAAATGAAGCCAAAGTCATGAGCTTCAGGTGGAGCAGCCTCAATTCTGCCGTCCTGTGTGCGATAGTGATAATACGGTGTGTGCCTCACTATCATCTTCCTTCTGCAGACAAGGTCTACGTTGTGTCCTCCAGTCTTAAGTTAAGTTGTGAAAACGATAAAGAAAGGCTTGAGCGGTGACTGCCTCCTCCTTTCTGTTTACTCAGTGCCTCTGATTCCATTTCACTGCTAAGGAGCCTGCCACTGGGCTCTACCTCATCCCCAGACATTGTTTTCTTTTCTTGCTTTTTTTCCCTGCAGTTTAAGGAGAAACTAGGTTCGCTATAAGCTTCCTGAGAGAAAACAGTGCACTAGAACAGAATGCTAAACAAAATGGTGGAATACATGCTGCAACTTCAGAAATGGTCAGAGTGAGTCACAGAAATAATGAAGAGGCAGGAAAGCACACCTCCAGCTTTCCTTGAAAGTGAAGGATAGTGTATGTATTGTTGGGGGTGGAGAAAAAAGAATACTCCCAAGCAGGATTTGAAATCAGGGACAATGACAGTAAGAAGGCATGGTGTTCAGTAGGAATTTTCTGTAAATTGGCCTAAGCCTAGCTAGACTAAACTAGAACCTCTGCATGTGTATAAAATGCTGGTGAACAATAATTTCTCATATCTGACCCTTGGATTTCTTGTCCAGTACACACTGGCCTTGCCCCCTCCTCTCTTCCTATTTTTATCAGAAATGTACTCAGAATAGGCCTTGAAATGAGCTTTGAAGCTCGGCAGTGAACCAAGCACTTGTGAAATAACCACCTAGAGAATGCAAAATTGGATTTTATGAGGATATTACTGCATCCCTCTCTCATTAGACATTTCACAGGTTCCATAGCAATAGGGGACTAGAGGTAGTAAGCAATTCACCGTCACTCTAGTTACTGAAATAAGTCATCAGAGGGAAAAACAGACAAGATACAGAAACTTAGTAAGCCAGTCCTTTGACATCAGGACCCAAAGCCTGCAGAAATGGACCCAAATATGTCATATTCATTGATATTTGGGTCCTGACCCAGCCCAGCCTACTCAGCATTGATGGGGTTCCTCCTTACACTTTGAGGAAGGTCGCAAGGGCAAGGGGCAAGGCTTGGTGCTTTCTTTTTAGGTATAGGTTTAGAACCAGCCACACTGTGAGAATTGTCCTTATCCTAGACATAAAACATGTCACTGATGTGGTAAAGAAGTCATGATAAAAATATCTTGTTCCTTTTTGAATTATATGTCCAAGATCTACTTTCAGAGTCTGTCTCCACATTTCCCAGTCTCTGAGTCCTCTCTCTGAAATTGTGTAGATTATCCAACCCCATGTACCATCTTTGGCGCACAGTAAAATCTCAGGAACTGGTGCTCATATACCTTCTTTCACTGAATCTTCATCATAATCCAATGATATTCTTTTCCCCCCATTTTACCTAGGAAGACATTGACCAGTAGAAGCCCTCAGAGAATTCCCAAACACATGAATCAAGGATGACGAAGTGTGGGATCTACCCAAAAATATAATTCGCTCTTTTTAGTAATGTGTCATTCAGGGATTAGTAATTTAGCAATGTGTCATTCAGCTCAGGGGTAAAGGGTATATGCCTAGAGTGAACAAGCTGTGGGTTCAATCTCCAGCATGGAAAAAGAATAAAGACTTCTGCTCCTCTTCCTCTGGATAAATATGCCATTTTGAGGGTCTTCAGAGACCCTCTCAAGTTTGGACATAAGTGAAACAGGAAGAGTAGCTTGTCAAGTCATAGGTAGCTTTGTAGTTGAAGTCCAGCAGGAGAATGAGTAGACTTGGAAAGCACATGGAGTCATTAATCAATATGTAGTGGTCAAGGCTCAGAAGAAAATTAGTGTGACCTATTCAAGGGAAAAGCAGTGCTGATTTGCAGTCTCTGAAGAGAATACTAGTGCTATTTCATACATTTAGCAGAATGTTTCTGGAACAAACATCAGTGAATGGGTTATAGGGGAATCAGATCCAGGATTTGTCTGAAATGACTGAAGTACAGCAAATCTGGGGCATCAGATTTTTGGCATTTTAGATCTGGTGTCATACGGCCCAAGTGGCGCTTTCTAGCAGAGGAAGCTGAAGTGTCAAAAGTGAAGTGACTTACTGAGTGTCATTCAGGGTGGCATGTCTGGGCTAATTCCCAGACTCCAGTTCTCCCCTGTTGACACCAACACACCACGGTGCCTACTCTGGGTGGAACCTGAGCAGCTTTGATAGAGTTCCCGCCCTAGAACCCAAAAGGATAAGAATAACAAGAGTTCTCTGTAATGAAAAGATTTAAATGAAGCTGGAAATAGCTCTCAGCTATGGGTGAATCAGTCTCACTATATCATTTCTCAGCCAACTTGGACATTATTGAGTCATGGAGCTGGACATTTAGGCTATTTTAAGAAAGGAAACTCTTTGGCACATGTTTAGCCTCTGCCATCCTGTGCAGGAGCAGGTGTCACCATGCAGACACCATGGTTTCTCTATACTGGCCCTGGGTGGTGATAGAATGCTTCTCATCAGATCCTTTCAGGAAACTGGCTTTACTCCATTAGAGTTGGTAAGTGAGATAAAAAACCCGTTCGCCATTTCTGCTCTACTGCCTGGTGCTGAAATTGGAGATATCTTTCTGGTTTCCTTCAGACTAGTTCTCTTAATGTTGTATGGCACCATCCTGGAGCTATGCCACATGCTGCAAAGAAAATCTGTATGAATGACAAAGTGATATCCACTCGCGGACCCATAATAAGTCATGTGATAGGGTAAAGGCCATCACACATTGAAAAACGGGAACATCAGTGTCTGCCTTACTTTTTTTTCCTTAGATACAAGAAGCAAAGATTAGGAAGCCGTTAGTACCCTAACTGCCCGCAGTAAACCATTGGCACCTGTTGTCTCTCCCTCCTTTGACCTGATGCAGACAATTTTCTCATATACCTAATTTGACTTTTGTCCTGTGGAGAATTATGCTGATTTTGCGACTGCCTAGTTGCCTGCATTTTTACCTTATTTGGTACTCTTTTCTTGTCTTCCTTTCTACTTTTGAACGAGAAAAAACAGAGACAAGGGATTACATAGTTTGTAAAAGTTTAAACCCAAGCTAAAATCTAACGTGCTATCTAGTCGGTAATAGGTGCTCAGCTTTTCAGGAATGTTTGGGTGATAGTTATGTGGACAGAGGGTTCGAGACTGTTTTTTTTTTTTTTTTCCGGTAGCAGGGATTGAACTCAGGACCTTGCGCTTGTCAGGCAAGCGCTTATGCCACTGAGCTCTACCCCCAGCCCCTTCGAGACTGTTTTATAGCACTGTTGCTGTTTCACTCATTCCTCCTGTATATGTGACTGAGGCCAAAGATAAAGAGGATCCTCACAGTGAGACTCCCTTCTGCAATCCATCCTCTAACCTTGCTTCTCTTGGTTCTTCATCTCTTAAGTCATGCCCCTGCCGTTCTTATTCTCTCCCTGCCTCCCTTCCTCCGTCTCTCCTTCTCTCCTAGCTCTCTCTTTCTCCTGACCCCTTGTATTCCATATTCGGTCCTGTCCTTCTCTCTTGCCTCCTTTCTACTTTACTCTCCTTCTCTTTTTTCTTTCCTTCTCGACTTCCCTGCTCCACCCTCTGGAGTTTGCTCGTCTTTCCCGATGGCCCTCGGTGCTTAGGTAAGGACATAAACCTCCTGAAGGTCTATGCTTTCTTCTGTATTCTAGTAGCCACATCTAGGCATGAAGAAGGAGGTTTAGAGAAAGAATGGCCTAGAGAAAGCAGCCACACAAACTGAAGAAAGTCACTGCAGAGAAAAAGAGGAACAGGAGCTCTGTGGTATGTTTCCTTCCACCTTTCCTCTTCAAGTGCAGTTATTGGACACAAGTGTGAGCTGTTGCTATGACTCGTCCACATCGTATTCCACAGCCTCTGCTCAGAAATTCAGGGAATATTTTTGGAAAAAACTGAATTGAGTGCTAAACTGCACTCTTTGACAAGGCTAATCTCACAAGCTAACCAGGAAAACAGACACTTCCATTACAGAGCTCTAAGCAGAATTAGCTGTCCCCAAATTAAACTTTATATTCTTTCATTCACTATCAATGTAAGTCTCTTAGATCTAAAAGCTATTTCCTGGTTTGTATAGAGAGCTTTAAATAACAAAATGTTAAATCTTGCCTCAGTATCCATAGAGAGAGGTAAACTTAGCTATGCCTTTCGGAGCAGAGTAAGAAATCATGAAGATTACATATTGAAACTGATGTAAAATGGCTTAACATAGACCCAAGAGGAGTTTGAGAATGATTAGGTTCTTGACTGTCATACCCTCCATCTGGCTGGCATGACAGACATGGAACCATAAGAGGACAGATATGCACCCTTTGGGGTCACTGCCAAGCATATGCATATGAATAAATATATGGAAGTGATTCAACACAGAATGCTTAATAATGAGGTCTATCCTCCAACTCTTTCTTTCTGCCCCTGAAGAACAAGAATAGATAGTAAAGTAGAGATCTATGGCTACAAATTAGCAGTTGAGATGGTTATCTTCCTGGAGTGATTTTAAAAGGAGATTGTGCTTGAGGGGGACAGAGTCCAGCCACTAACACCAGATGTGTCATTTTGACCATTTACTGAAATGCAGCTCTCTGGAACTCTGGGCTTTCAGTTAGTATAGGATTTGCAGGGACCATTAGCCTCAGAGAAGGACATTTTTCCTGGGAGTAGAGGGGGCAACTATTCTTGGCTTAGTATGGTCTCTGTGGGAGAATTCTTCTCAGTTATAAGTCTCTAAAGTCATTGGTTTCTTAAAATATCAATTATATCCAGTGATAAGTTTTGCAAACTTTTAGAGTCGGGTGAGTGTCATGGCTCCCTCAGCTATGCGGTTTTGACAAAATATGCTGATGAAAGCAGCTGGATTCTTCTCAGGGGCAAGGATCATGAAGACCTGCTTTCAAGGGTGGGAAGACATTTAGGAAGCTACGAATAAAGAAAACATTAAAACTCATGGTCTCAGCTACCGTCAGACATTATCACTGGGTTTGAAAAGCGTTTGACAATGCAAAGGGCAGAGCCATTCAGCCCGTGAAAACAGAAGCCTGGTGCTCTAATGACGGAAAGGGGTCTAACTGCCATCACTGCAAATGTGCGCTGCTCATTTGTGTGACCAGTGTCAGAAAATTTTCAGCTTGCTGCAGTGCCCAGGGCTGCAGGCGGGTGAATGGAGTCGGCCTCTGTGAGCTGGACCTAGTCCCTCTCCTCTTTGGACCTTGGTCTCCCAAAGAACAAATCAGAGTACTAACAGCTGCCCTCTACACACAGGGATATTTTGAAAGCGGAGTGAATTAAGAGATGAGAAACTAATGTGCAAACTTTAAATTTTGTGCATTTTTCTCCAACTTACAGCCAATCCTGAACACAAGAAATGTTATAGAAAATGGTGTCCATAGAACCCACAAGGATCAGAAATCCAACTAAGAAAAACAGCCCATATTCATATCTTTTTCTATAAGCTCAGCAGTCCTGAGGCTAGGTCTATTGGTAGTTTGAATTTCCATCTATAGCGGCTCTGAAAAAGATTTCCAAACTTTTGATTCATGACGGATCAGTCTTGGACATCGAATCAGGCTCTTGAGTCATGACCAAGCCATTTCCAAATAGAAAAGGACAATTTGTCAAAGGACATTCATGTGCTACTTTAACACTGTTCTTTTATCCTAGGGATTTCCTACAAATGTAAACAGATATACTAGCTTCTACCTAATGCAATCTAGGAATAGAGTTATTTAGGACAAAATTAACTACACCATGTGACATGTATGTTAAAGAAAGTACGAAGATTTTCAGCATTATCAATTCATGTCAACATCTGATTTCTCATACTATGAAATACACAAGAGGTTTTGGGAAACTTTCAAAAATTAGTACATGTTTACATTACATGATGTTTATAGATTCATTTAGGAAATAGGTATATGTATTTAACATAGTTGGAAACTTTTTTATTTCAAGGAGAATAAAAAGCAATACAAATGATATAGAATTTCAAGATCAGATGAAATTAACTGATATTGTTATCTTCAAAGTAGTTGCTCAGATTACCAGACACAAGCATGTAAGATTGATCAAACAACATAAGCACTAACTGTTCCTGTCAATGAAATAATAGAAATTAGTAATACAATCATCTTTGCTACTTTCTGTGTATATATATGTATATATATATATATATATATATATATATATATATATATATATTCCTTCCTTCTTTTCTCTTTCCCCATCCCAAGTTGTTCTTTTGATTTGAGCTGTTTCTTTTCCTTTCACAATATCTATTGTACCTTTTGGATCTTATTTATTATTTCAGTTTCTTACACTAGGAAGACAATACTCCTTTTACACATGTGAGTCTGGTTTATGGCACTTATGAGTATTGCCTTGAGTTGCATCCATTCACCTATAAAAGCCTCCAATTTGTCTTTCTTTATAGCTGAGTATACTCCATCGTATAAAAAATACCATACCATTTTTATCCATTCCTCAGTTGATGGGTATTTGGGTTGTTTTCAAGATTTAGCTATTATAAATTGTGCTGCTATAAACATGGGTGCACATATATCACTGTGATAATGATGTTTTCATTTCTTCTGGGAAAATACCTAGAAGGGGAATAGCTGGGTTGAATGGGACCGCTAGACCTGTTGAGGAATCTCCACACTGATATCCATAGTGGTTGTACCAATCTACACTAGAGAATTCTTCTTCTTTCCCCAAGGCCCACCAGCATTTGTTAATGGTTGATTTTTTTTATTATAGCCATTCTTTCTGGGGTGAGATGGAATCTCAGTGTTAATTTGCATTTTTCGAATGACCAATGATGTTGAACATTTTCTCATATATTTATTGGGCATTTATATTTCTTCATCTGAGAAATGTGTATTCATCTGCCCATTTTTGGATTGGGTCAACCACTTCCTGTCACCTTCTGTAGATATACATTCTCATTTTCATTATTATTGTTATTATTTTTTCAGTCATGTTTGGTGCATGAGTAAAATGATTATATGAGTAATGACTATATGATTATAATTATTATAATTCCTTATATTTATTATATTCAATGACCATGTTCATTGTGAGTGGTTCGTATGAGTACCTGAGCCATTTTGCATTTTCTGTGTTCCCTTTCACTTGCCCCTTCCTCCACCCCTTGTCTCTTGGTCCTCTTCCCATTTGCCTAAGATTTATCTCCCTGCACCTTTTTGTCAGTCTTTTACTTTGCTCTTTGTTTATACTTTGGATTACTCAAATGAGAGAGATCATGGTACTGTGTCTGATTTGTTTCACATGTTTTCAAGGTGCATCCACTTTCCTACAAATGTCTAGAATTTATCTTCCTCTATAGCCACGTTCTATTGGACTATGTGTACGTACCACATTTTCTTTATCTATTTGTCAGTTGATGGACGTATAGCTTGCTTCTAAGCTTTAGCTATTGTGAAATATGCTGCTGTAAACATTGGTTTTCTTGTATTGCTTTAGTAAGATCTATTTAGCTCTTCGGGGAAGGTACTAGAAGGGAAATAGCTGGGTCAAATGTACTTTGCATTGTTTCTTGAGAATTCTTCATGTTAATTTCCACAGCAGTTGTATGAGGTTAGATTTCCAACACCAATGAAGGAGGGTTCCTTTTTTACTGCAGCCATACCAGCATTTGCTATTATTTGATTTCTTAATGATCACCATTCTTTCTGGCATTAAATGAAATCTTAGTGTTTTACGTTTACATTTCTTGAAAGACATATATGATAAGGAAGGGAAGCTAGCACAACTTTAGGAAGCCTTAGATCATGATGCAAATGTCATATCTGCAGTTGGATGTAGAGAAAGAGGAGCACATAGGAAGGGCCTTAAATTGTAATTCATATTTGAGAAAGCCTCGCCCAGGCTTATGTGCAAGTGCTAACAAAGTGTGTAAGAGGACTTCCACACTGAGCTGGAATGACCTGGCTGTAACACTCCTGCCATGCTCAACAGCATCTGTGAATGTCCTGATCACTTCAAAGGAGAGGCAGTTTAAAGCTGTCAGCCATCAACTGTTTTACTCACACCAGATTCCCTTGCAGGAGTATCAGAATAAATCACCTTCATGCCACCGCAGGGACGACTGATGTTTCCCATCCTCCACTGCTCAGCCCCAAGTTGTCACCTCCACACCCCTGTGGCACCAAGCCCCCTTGCTATGTGCCAAGCCTACCTACTATGGGTCCAGTAACCTAGTCAATCCAACACTCATTAGGTGCTGCAGACACAGTCCTATTGTTTTTCATATTTGCTGGATGTTGGATGCGCTGCTCACCACTACACAGATAATACCACTTTGTCCTTATTGCAACCCTTTGATGAGACTATTGTTAAAATTCTCATTTGGTAGAAGACATTCATAGGATAAGTACCTTGTTGAGAGTCACACAGTTGATGTGATAGAGCTTCATTCCTATCTGGATTAGCCTAGTCAATTTGACAAATGCGTCTCTGCAGTTCATACACCCTATACACATTTGAGGAGCTTGTATAGCTTGCAGACGGTACCAGGTAATGTGTATTTTGTGACTGCAAGGCGAGCCATTTCTCTCAAAGAACACTTTCTTCATTCAAAACTGAGATATAAATAAACAATTATGACAAAGCTCAGCGCAGGAAGCACCCACAACATGGAAATACACTGGACATACTGCAAGCTCAGTCTTAAAGGATGAAAGGGAAAGACCAATGTGATCAAAGGGAAGAGAGAACTTCAGGTAGATCCAGATAAACTTGCAAAATAGTGGTATTTATGGCCCTTTCATCTCTGCAGAGTTTTAAAGTTCATTGGCCTAGTTAATTTCTGTTGTTTGAAAATCAAAAAGTGATAAAAATTATAGAAATACAAAAAAATGCACCTAAAAATAGGAAAAATATTAAGTGGAAGAAAATATGGTCAATCCATGATGATAGTCATCTCCAAATGATAAATAAGGGAACTATAGCCTCAGATGGAGACAGGCAGGACTTTAAAGCAGTATGACTGACCTTCAGTATTCTAAGGATGCTGAGATCCTCAGGTTCTCCAATTTGTTTCATAAACTGATGTGGTATTTACCACGTAACCTCTATGTATATATGTGTTTGTGTACATTCTGGTAGGCTTTAAATCAGCTCTAGATTACTTATAATAACAACTGTAATGCAAATGTTATATAACTAGTTGTCATACTGTACTGTTTAGGGAACATGGCAAGAAGACCTTTGTACATTTTCAGCTGAAACACAATTTTTTCTTACATATTTTTCATCTGTGTTTAGCTGGACCCACGGGTGCAGAACTCATGGAAACAGAGGGTCAACTTTATGTTAATAAGTTGCAAATCTGATTTGGAATTCATGTTTGCTATGAATTTTTTTGAACTCTTCGTTTTTAAAAATCTTTCCCTATATAAAATGGCTTCTTCATATGTTAATGAAAAAGAACCCCGAATGCAAAAGGGGTAGAAATAAAAATGAGACTCCTAAGAACAGGACAATTCTGTGAAGGTGGACTGATTCACCTCATGATTTGCAAGATAATAATAATTCTCTTCATCAGATAAAATTGCATAGAACTATAAAAAGTGATTGCAAGTAAAAATTGGGAAACAGAAAAAGGTATTAGTTTATTTTACTGTCAGTTTACTGTTTATTCCACTGTCAGTTTCCTGCATTTGATAAGGTGCTGTGTTGGTTAATGATATATTTCAGAGAAGTCAGGTGAAGTGTCCACAGAAACTCCCTGTAATAGTTTTGAAAGTTTGTGTGAGTGTCATGTTATTTAAAATGAAAAGTGTAAGAAGTACAGTTACAAAATAAAATAGCATTCATTTCCAAGGTACTCTTACTCCTACAGAGGATTTTTGTTACCACTGCTCCTTTACCAAGAGCTCGGCTCTCTACTGGTTGCAATTCAGGCATGAGGTAAGACCTTCCGGGACAGCCCAAGACCCTACAGCATGGATTTTACCCACCCACCCCAATACTGGGCTTTATAATGTTTCAAGACACATACAGGGCTGGGGATATAGCTCAGTGGAATAAGTGCTTGCCTAGCAAGTGCAGGGTCCTGAGTTCGATCCCCAGTACCGCAAAAAAAAAGACACATACATACTCTCACTTATTTTTAAACATGTTTAAATCCACAGCACTAGTCCTTCCAATAGGTACCTTGTACAGCTCATTAAAAAATCATTATGCACTTGATTTTAATTTTCTGCTTGACTGATATATTTGCGATTGTGATGTTTGTGGAAGAGAGGAAGGCTCAGTACTGGCTGTTAGCAAAACTCCCTTGGAGGAGAGGAGGACAAACACCACGACTGCTGAAGGCTTCTTGTCAGCATCCTTGGCTGGCAGCCCTGGTCCCTCCATGAAGCTGGAGAGGGAGGTCTCTGATAAGCAGCACATTGAAGAATGGTAGAGACCCAATTGGCCTCCACCTCTCCCAAGCCTTCTGTTTTGGGTCTTCTGTCCAGCATCCCCTCAGTTAAAATGCAAAGGGTGCCCAGGGACAAAGACTTTATTTTATTTGCATGCGTTTTCTTTTTCTTTTTTTGCATGTGTTTTTGGTATACTAATCAAAAGCAAAGTCTGGAAGCAATACATTATCTTTTTGACATAAGCAATAGTAAATTCTTATCATTGTTAGTATCTTACACTGAATTATTGTTTTGTTTTGTTTTGTTTTGTTTTGTTTCTTGAGACAGAGTCTCACTTTGTTGTTCAGGCTGACTTTGAACTCACCATATAGCCCAGGGTGGCCTCAAACTCATGACAATCCTCCTGCCTCAGCCTCCTGAGTGCTGGGATTGCAGGCATGAGCCACCACACCTGGCTCTGTGAATTAATTTTTAAAAATCTTTTTCAAATGTCAAATGATTCTCGGCAATCCAAGATACGTAGAATTTAAATGGAATGAGGAAAAAAAAAGGGTGAAGATACAATTCCTATGAATCCAGCCTATCGTAAAAGTAGAGAGAAAATGAGCAGCATGTTGATAACTGCTGAGCTGGACTGGAGGGTACACAGGGATCCCTCCATTGCATTCCTAGGCCCTTTGGTTGGTACGTGCATTTTTAACATTTTTTAAAGGGAAAACAGTAAATAGATAATAATTCTGCATTTTATTCTCAATGTATTATATGATATTAGAATAATTTTCAAAAAGGTAATACATGGCTTTCATTCAAATATGTATGAATATATGTTATTATAAATTGAATTAAGTCTCTCCCATCCTCAAAAAGATCTATGTAAGATCTGATCCCCAGTACTTGTGAATGTGCCCTATTCGGAAATAAAATCTTTGCAGACTGAATCAAGTAAAGATGAAGTTGTAGAACAAGTTCGAATCCAACATGATTGGGGTTCTTTGAAGAGGAGGGAACTTAGAACTGGACACACAGAAAAATGGCTGTGTGATAAATATAGACACATCGTCATGGAGGGAATCCGGTCTTGTGAATATGAGCCAAAGGCTGGCGTTACTTAGTCACAAACCATGTGCTCTCCAGAGCTACACAGCTGAAGAGAGAAGGAAGCCTCCTTCTATAAAGAGTTCTCTGCAGGAAACAACTGACTCTCAGACTTTTGATCTCTAGAACCAAGAGAGAAAAATTTGTTAAATCTCCCTCTTGATTATCTTTCGTTGCTACATCCCGTGGTAACTCATCCATGGGATTAATGAGGAAAACGGTGAAATGTTACAGCCAGGTCAAACAGACAGTTCAAAAGCATAAATAGTTATTGAGCAAAGGAATATTGAAGGTTTAAGGGCAAACAAAACTAGTTTCTCTCATGGTGGGGCTCGGAAGTCAGTTGAATCCCTACTGAACAAAGGATAAGTTGCATGTATATAGAAACACACTATTTTGCATTTCTCTCAGTTCATCTACAATTTAAAGAGCTGGAAAATAGCTCCTGTTGCATCAAAATGAAATAACCTTGAGGGTTGTCCTCTGGGCCAAGGTCATTTTTCACTGAGCACAAAATTTTTCCTGTAAGACTACATGAAATAACCTTAAAATCTTGAATACAAGTGCTCTCTGAAAAAAGAACTGAGAATGGAGGCAAGGGAAGGAGTGAAAATGACCGATATGATATAATAGGTATCTGTACCCATTCCCCAAAACATATGAGGTTATTGTGTATCAGAATCATATAGTAAGAAAAATGAATTAATAAGAAGAAATAGAAAAGAATAGAAAGTTACACTGAAGACTTACTATACCTACTGAATACGTGATAATTGATTAAATTGAGCAGTTCTGCAACCCCATTTCCTCATTGGTGATACAAGAATAATATGGATAATGCCAGCCCATGAGGTCATGGTGACACTTATGCATGCATAGTACTTGACAATAATTGGCTCCAAGTGCCCTGTAAATAATTGCCATTATTACTATTATTACTTTAAAGGATGCTGAGAGAACTACTCAAAGAATTAATAGGCGCTTTGTACATGATGAAGTGCTATGCTACTCCAGCTTGACTCCAAAATTCTGTTACTAACCCCAACCGGGGTCTTGTTTGAAGATAAGAGCATTGCTGAGAGCTTGTGGGCTAGATAGGTCCTGCCTGTGAAAGGTGGCCTGGGAGTGAACAGGGAGAAGTGAGGCTTGCAGGCTGGAGGCAGGAATGAGAGAGAGGAACCTAAGGCTAACTGACGTGTGCAGTGCAGCTATGCCAAGTACAGGCCCCTGTTCAAATTCTTGCTTAGTGTAATCAGTGCCACATAGCGGTGACACTCACTAATGATGCAGCTTTGAAACCTTTGGGAGGGCTTTGCGGAAAGTCCCTTAATCAACTCCACCTCATTCCATTCCTCCCTAAGGTCTCACTTCTATGGTCAGGCACAGGGACGGGGAGTGCATTCAGATACACAGGACAAAGGGACTGGTGGCACACTCATGCTTGGTTGCTCGTGCCATCCTATCTCAAGGCCAGTCTGTTCTCCTTATTATCTCATTTGGAAGAACACTTTTGCCAAGATAGTAACTACCACTGATCTGCCTTTCCAGTTGTGTTTGAAAGCTGTGTTTGTATGTCTTGTTCTGGGCTTGAAATCGTTCCTTGCATTTCCTCCCTGAAGGAGTTTACAGACACTATACAAAGAAATTAATTAAATAGGTTTTCCATTTGCACAGTTTTAATGAATAAATGATGTTCCTATTTGTTTATCTGCTTTCTAATTATAACACAATTCAAAACATCTTGGTTTCTTGCATTCTGACAGTGTTATTGTTATGGTGGTGCTATTGCTGTTCTCACAGCGCAGGTAATATTATTTTTTTAGATAGATGCCAGGTGCAGTATTCCATATTTATTAAAGTGTAATCTACATATTTTTCTCTCTTCATGTACTGCTTATCTGTACAAGTGCAGAAAGTTAAATATAATGCACTGCTTTAAAAAAAACCTGGAAGGGTTTCACAGGCAGCTTGAGGGCTTGTGGACTACTTTGGGGATCAGATCTGGGTGATGGAGTTCATAACCTACAGGGAGAGATCTGGACCCAGAATTCAGCCAGCAGCACCAAGCCTTATTACGTTAGATGGCCAAGGGGCCATGTACTCCCAAAGTACTCCCAGAAGCACTGGCAATGGACTTTGGGTAATGACACAGATGCCCAGGGCTGAAAGCCCAGGAGGGCAAAGCTCAGGGTGAGCAGTACCCTGGACAGGAGATAGACTCTTTTCTTTCTGTGCCATAGAGCTGTTGAAGTGGACAGTCTAGAGCATCAAAGCCCTTTGGTATAGCCAGAATTCCGAGAAAGCCTGGCCTAACTGAGATGCGGGCAGAAGGAGCCAGATCTCTTTGCTCTGCCCTCTCAGGATATAGGGCAGCATCCTTGTGCACTTTTGTCCCTTTTGGCCAAGGGAGTGTCTGTAATTCTATTCTGATTTCAGCTTGGCATTTGACAGCCATGTATTTAAAGTTTTATTGCAGAGAAGATACTCTTAGCCTCCAGAAATTTACAATCTAGACCCCAGAAGCTTACTACTGGAGATTCTGCCCCAAACAAACCACCTGGCTTCCTGGAAGAAGTTATTCCTCAGTCAGATGCTATAGATATTGCTCACAGAATCACGGAAACAAATGCCTTTTCCTTTTGGACTCCTCATAACTCTAGGGGTAGAGGGTGGTGAGGTAGAAGATACTGTTCATTTCCACTTTCGGGTCATTATTACCCAAGGTAAAAGGCCGTATCTTACAGAGGACTTTCAGGAAGAGTAATCTAGACTATGGGTGCAAAGTCTTCCTTTTTCTTGTGCCGGGATTCTGGGCAGGTAACCCTGAGCTCCCTAATCTGTGTATCTTTCTGTACAAAATGGAGAAATGTTCCTGGCTTTGTCCTGTGGTAGTAGTAACCTGCAAGGGAGATAACAGCTGTGAATTTCCTTAGAAAGGAGGCAAGAGGATTGTGTAATTGTCTCAGATCAGGGGAACTTTGCCATAGGCTTGTTTATGTGACTTCCTTAAAAAGGTTAACCTCTTGGCCCTTGGATTTCATTTATAAAACAAGGGTTTAGGTTCAAGGAATTCTAAGGACCTATTTCAGTCCATTTGTGATTCTTTAATGAAATACCTGAGGCAGAGTAATTTACAAAGAATAGATATGCATTTCTCAGAGTGCTGGAAGATGGAAAATCTAAAAACCAGTGTACTAACAGGTATCTGGTTGGACTGCTCTCTGCTTCCCAAACGGTGCTTATTCTCTGAATTCTTGGGAGGGGAGAAACGCTGTGTCTTCACAAGGCACGAGGGACACATAAGAGACAAATTTTATGTACCAAGCCCTTTTGTAAGGTCACCTAAGCCTATTAATGAGGGTAGTATTCTCATAATCAATCGTGTGCTAAAGGCTATATCCTCTCTTCTCACAGTGGAAATTTATTTGTGTCGACTTTTGTCCCTTTGCTTTTCTCCTCAGAGATTTTGCTACTGTGGAAATTTGCATCCTTTTCTTCTTATTTCCTTTTTAGTCTTTGATAACAATTTGTTGTACTTCTTGACCTCCTGCAAAAAGTGGAGCCAATGATCTTTACCATGCAAAATTGTATGTTGGCTGCTTGTTATGTTTATTATGTGGCCACTATTTAAGTTAGGCCACCATTTAAGTACAGATCATGTCCAGTCTGATTGGCTTTCTTGCTTCTGCTCAACCTTTTCACTGGACATCCATGAGGCAGACTGGCACATGCTTATCTCTTCAAAATGGAGGCACATCATCTCTGCTGGACAAGGGGGAATAGTAATTTCTTCCTTCCTTCATACCTTGCTTGATTGCCTTTTTCTTTAGCAAGTCTTTCTTTCTGGAAGGCCATTTATGCTCCAAGTGCAAGAAATATTGAGTGGCCAGGAATCGTACTAGATGCTGCAAACTCAGAGAAATAAGAGAGGCCCCTTGTCCTTGAGAAGTATGTGATTTACAAGAGAGACCAAGAAGTGCACAAACAGGTAGATATAATCTGATCTGTTATCTGTTCAGGCTGGATACAGGTATTTTGAAAAACCCACTCCAGTCTAAAAGCTTCCTGGACTCTGTGCTGAGTGTGATTGAGAGATAGGAGTTTGCATTGGTAGAGTGGAGATTATAGGCAATTCAATTTTGACTTGGTATGTTATAGTTTCAATCTCAAATGTCCCCAAAAGTCTGATGTGTTCAGAGGTTGGGCCTGGAAGGAATAGGTGGGTCACCGAGGGCATGACCTGGAAGAGTATATTGTTATCTCTGGATTTTTTTCTCTGCTCATTTCTGCTTCCTGGTTATTAAGAATTGGATAACTTTTTTCCAACATTCCATCTCTTCTCTGGATCCAGACACCATGGACTGAGCCCGTTGTAAACTGTGACTCAGATTAGACTTTTTAAACTTGTGTCTGTTATGATGTCTCAGTAATGAGAAAGCTGATTAATACATGAGAAAAGGGTATGTTTTAAAATTTTCAGCGTTCCTCAAAAGTAGAAAAAGCTACTTCAGGAAGAGATGAGTTTGCTGTCAGAGAAGGTAACACAGTCTCTGATGGGAACTTTTAGAAAGGATTTATGAACTAAAAGTGAATTATCAAAGTCATTTCTAAAATCAACTCTGGTTTCTGAGAGGCTGAGACTACGTGGACTTACTAGGCAATAGGAAATTTCCTAAAAATGGGACTTTGTAGTCCCACTAAGCAATGTGATTCTGGTTAAGCAGAGAGCAGGGGGAAGGCGGTCACAGTAATGGGGCTGGAGTTAGGAGCTATTATTAATATTCTGACGGATGCTTTGATGTAGGGACAAGCACATAGTAGCCTATGGGATAGTTTTCAGAATACCTGGGTCTCCTGTCTTCTAAGTTCCCCAGCACTCAGGTAACTAGGGAATTTCTGTTGGCGATTCTGTTTGTTTTCTGACACTTGAACATTCCAAACTGGAGTATGAGACCATAAAATGTTATGAGTCCAGTTTCTAGACTCTATGTCTCCTACAGTTTTGCTGGAGAATGCATGACTTGGTAGGGAGTAGGAATTAGTTGTTAGAGCCACAGGCTGCACTGGTGGCACGTGGGCAGGTTCATGTCAGCCTTACAGAAAGTAAGGAGAAAACAGAAAAATCCCTATGAGATTCCACCTAACATTCTGCAATTAGGATAGGCTTTCAATCCTCTAAACTCTATTAAAATGACTAGATGTCTTCCACAGAAATAAAACTGAACAATCAATTCATCCAGGTGTCAACTGGGTAGCCTGAGAAAAATCTAAATCCTTTAAAATCCTTCATTTTTCAATGAACACCATCACCGTGAACACTGTACTCCTTAGCAGTGGAAGTATGGCTATTAATGAACGGCAGCATAGACTCCTGAATTCTTTTGCTTGGGAATGAAGGCCAATCTTAGTCCAGTTGACACAGCCAGTCTGTATCTCAGTTTCTTTCTCTGTTGAATGGAGATGAACACAATGGCACCCTCCTGATCAGATAGTTACAAGAATTCCAGGTATTAATTTACATCAAGTGTGAGAAGTGCTGTCTGGTGTGCAAATATGGTGAATATGGCATTCATCCTTTCTACTCACTAAAAGATTCTTGAGAACAGAGATATGTGCTTTGTGTCGGCCTCTTCCCAACATCCTTCCCACGCTGGGCCTGGCACTGTCTATGTAAGCGCTAGTGTTAAGACACTGGCTCTGTAGTTGCACTGTTTACCTTTATAATCTGGGCTATGATAAAACCATCTTCAAAGTATTAACCCACTGAATCCTTGACTTGTTTATCTATAAAAGGAGAATAAATGAGATCCTATAAGTACAGCATTTCATTCACCACAGAGATATGCACTTAAATTGCTACCTTGCATTGCCATCAGAGATCAATAAATGCTAGTAGAATAAATATCCGAAAATCTGTTATGAAATGTAAGAGGTGCTTACTCTTTTGTGTCATCCTCTTTCCTTTGCCACTGCAGTGGCCAATCAATCCCCTGAATCTCAATTTCCACCTGCATATCTGCGGATAATTCAACCAAATGCTTACTTCCCTGGAGGACCAAAAAGATGGATGTTTGTGTTTATAAAGTTGCACTGAACAACCTGAGGAAAATTGCAAGTGAAAAGTATTGTTCTCATCATGATTATTAATTGATCTTCTAACCACTCATCAGTTGGAATATGAGTGATCCAGAGGCTCTGGAGGAAGATTGATCACTTGCCTCTCCAAACCTAGGGATGTGCCTTTCATTAAATGCAATTATCTCCCAGCAAATGCACACATCTCGGGTCCATTGCCTTTTACTCAATGAAATCATTAAACCTCTTTGCAGCTAGTAGCTGTCAAAAGCCACATGATGAAAAATAGCCATAGATTGGTATTTAGGTTTAATTATATAGTGTCTGCTCCTGGAGAATTTTGAGGATTTTTTGTTATCTCTACTCTCTCATTTTGTTTGCTTGTTTGTCTATGACACTGCCCTTCCTTGCATTTTAAGAGGTAGAATGCAAGTGTTTGGATTTCTCTGTGCCTATAAAGACTACACTGTTGGTAGCAGCGGCATTTTTGAAGGGTCAGGCATGTTTGAGAAGAAAGGTGGAAGAGTAAGTCAGGGATCATACCTGGAGTTCTCCCTACCTGAAATACCTCCTATGAAAGAATCCCCCAAAAGATATTGGTCTTTTGTCTTCCAGAGGAGGTCACAATTAGACACATACCTCTGTTTCCTTAAAGGAGCTGTTGGGGCCCTTTATTAGCTAGAAGGAGAGCTTACTTAGCGAATGTGAGTTCTAGCATCTATAGGGGTTTCAGGGAGGCTGTAAGTCTAACTGAGCTAAACCAGAGAGTGAAGCAATCTGGGAACTCCTTATGAGGGATGCAGAAGCAATAAGGAAGGAAACTCACTGAAGGTAAATATTCCCCTCCTGAGCTCTGCCTCTGGCCAGCCTTAGCAGGTCTGGCTAGGAGAACAACTCTAAGTAAGGTGAGCAGGCGTTGGATCAGGCACTGTAACCCTGTATGAAGATAAATTTCTGGGACACGACTTCTGCTAGTAAGAGGACATTTGAGGATATCTTTGCACCCCTATCAATCCATAGCTAATGGAACTGAATACATGAGGAAATAGAAAATGATGGGAGGAGAGGAGATGCAGTGAAATATGCTATCTAGAGCCCAAACATAGAACATTGTTGCTCAATCGCAAGCCCATGGAATAGATTGGATATATCTGAAATATTTTTCTGACCTTCCAGAATGCATTGAGCCCAGAGCAGCAAAGTGCATCTTTGATTCTTGCACCAGTACTGAATGGATGGGAAAGAACCCCAGGCACCAGGGCTTAAAGTTCAGGTGCCTTTCCTCAGCAGACATCCCTGGAGATTTACTCTGATCTGGAGTCACACAGTGCACATTAGCAAAGGCCAGCAGAATGTCTTCTGAGTAATTGGGGGTAGAAGACAGACATGATGTTCCATAAAATATATAGTTATGATACTCTTTTAAAAAGAAGCAGGTAATAAAAAAGAGAAGTAGAGACATCAAAGCTTAAGCAGCCCTAAGTGCAATTTGAAACTGCTTGGGAGATGGGGAGGGGAGGGAACCATATAATTGCAGTGAGTAGTTCTATTTCGCCAAATCCTTGAGTGGAAAAAGCAGTTTCAAAGACCCAGGAACTTACTTGTCAAAACATCACTTTCCATTTTGCTTGATGGAGAACATTTAGATTTTGAAGTATACTGGCAGGGAAGTTAAAGCAGTCATGTCTTTGGATTAGTTTCATTGTCATTAATAGTCAAATGAGGTATTTAAGCCTAAAAGTTTAGCCCATACCTGAAAGATGAGGAGACAGGGGTCAAAAGGCTTCTGGCTCCTATTTCCTTTCTATTTGAGGCTGTGGCTTCTTTTGGTTTCTCTCATTTTTGTACTACATCAGGTTTTTTTTAGCTCTAATTCAAGGGTGTTGTATTTATACAAATCTTAGGAAGCTTTATGTGTATAGACACAATGTGGCAGTAGTGACAAACACCTAGCAGATTAGGGCTCTATCTGTAAACCAAGTAATGCAAATTTGAGAAGTTGGCAACATGCGTTTATAAGCGGCAAAAGACAGCTCGGAGGGACTTACAGGGGCAGTGCCACATCTGTCTCACAGATTCACCCAGTTAAGGCACAGCCTCATTCTTAATGCCAGGAAGGATGTGTAAAATTTGTGTTTATAGAAATTTAAAAATATTAATCAGAATATAAACTCATACTACAAAATGAATGTATAGAAGTTACTAATGCTGATCTTTAGTACAAATGCAAGAAGGCATCAAGTTATCAACAGTGAAGTTGCATGACTCTTGAATTCTAAATTTGTTCCTCAATGATTCTTTCCTAAATTCTCACTGGAACACTTCCAGAGCAGCACTAACTGTGGTGTCCCTGTTCTAGGACTAACCAGACTCTTATCCTTAATTTTTCCTGACTTATTTTATTGGACTTCCATTGTTACTTCTTAGTTTTACCTATATTGCTTCTTACTAATCCAGTATATTTGTTTTTCCATCTGCAATTGATCAATAATCCTGAGATATTTGACTTAACTACACAGTCTTCCTTAACTGTATTCTTCTTATTATTCATTTATTTCTTGTTTGTTCATTCACTCATTCAGAAAATGTTTGTACAGCACTGGATCGATGTCAGCTTTCTCCCTTTGCACTGTTGACACTGTGGGTTGAGTAGTTCAGTGTGGGAGATTCTCCGATGCGTGGTCAAATATGTAGCAGCACCACTGTCTCTACCCACTAGGTGCCAGTAGAGCCCCTCATTCCAGCTATGACAACCAAAGAAGTGTCTCCAGATTGTGTCCTGTGTCCTCGAGGGAGACGGGGTGGCAAAATCACCCCAGGTTGAGAACTACTGCTCATGTCATTGACTTTTAAAAGCTGTGGAGACAGGAATCAAGAAAATTTTGAACCTGCGTAAGTGTAACATAATGAAAATGTTTACATAACAAGATATCCTTAGTTACTAACCCATGAACCATGTTTCAGATGAATGATTTATGTAAAACCTGCTCTGTGCTAGGTGGGTACTTATAGAATTACAATGCTCTAGAGGGACATAAAAGATATTTTCTGAGTGGAGTTCTCCCTTGAAGTCCTTCTCCTCTGCACATGAACAACTTTTCTTCAGTTGTTCATCTATTCATCTGACAAATATTTATTGAGAGACCAATGTCTGCCAAGGCCTGCTATTGTGGTTGTTATCACTTTTCATTTTGATTGGCTTTTATGCATAACCTACATCATTAATCGACTAACTTTGTAGAAAAGTTTTAAAGACTCTCATTTATAGTACCATGCTGCCTCCCCATAAAATCCCCGTGTATGTGCTATGTGCTCACTCAACATAGAATAAGCAGGTGGTCTAGAAATGCATGATTCAATTAACAGGAATTTGATTATTGGCTAGTCTTTGTGAGGTAGACAAAGAAGTGTGTGAGATCTGTTGCTTGCTTGACCATGAGGCATTTTGCAAGGTGAAACATCTTGTTTCGACTGTATTTTCATAGCAGAGTATCCTTCCTGCTGTTTGTCCCAAAGATTCATTGTACCCATCATTGCAGATCTCATGTTTTAATAATTTTACCAAACAAGAGGTTCTTCCGCCACCGTAAATTCTTCATTTGTAACTCACATGCTCCTCTTGGTTCTGCTTCCTGTGGTGGACTGGAATGTCTGCATTTCCCTTACCACTGTGCCCTTGTGTAGATGGACTCTTCAATCTCTTGGTTTCTCCCACAGAATGCTGTAGAAGGGCCCTGTGTAACTTCCGCAGCCTTCCCTTAGAGATCTATAGGGACTTTCTCATAATCCAGTTTCTAAGATGTGAAAATATGCCAAGCCATTCAGAGGAGAGCTGAAGTGCTTCAGTTGTCGATCCCAGAATGATCCTCAAACAACAGTGAGCCTCAGATAATATCCATGTGGGTGAGGCCACTTTGGATCATTTAGCTGCCCTCCAGCCCCAGCCAGTACCATGGGGAGAGTATGTGAGCTGCCTCCTGATGAGCTCTGGGGAAACTGAAGAATTAAAACCTAATTTTTATTACCAAACTATTGGAAATTTCTTTCCTCTGAACTCTCCAATGTCCTGCTTGTTACAAAATCCAATCTCTATTGGTTCATTGGCTGTCCTACATATGGGATTTAAATTCAGCTTCTCTATCCCAGCATTCCTCTATTCTTGATGAATTATTTTGTCTTTGAGACAGAAAGGCACTAGTTTGTCCTACACACTCAGCAGCTCACATTCTTACTCTCACCTGAGTCTAGATTTGAACTGCTAAACCTGCACTTGAACTAATTTACAAAAAGTTTGATCTTTAAATTGTAGACTCTAGTAAAAATTTAAGGACAAAGACCCTCATTCTGAATCACAGGATGTTACGAGTGTGGAATAAAGTTTCAAGGTAAAAATGGTGAATGAGTGTAGACGCTGCTGGAACTGTGATCCTGGCTGGTAAGCGTGAAGATGGGGAAAAACAACCCTTCAGTTGCAATCAACCCCTGTAGTATTCCCTACTAGACTTTCTAACAATATCCCCCATATAAACCATTTTTAGGGGCCTCCAAATCTCTAGTATTCATGAAAGTCCTGTTGAGATGCTGTGTTTGCTTCTTTATATGAAATATTTAATGATCAGCCTGAGTCCCTCCTAGCAGGTTACTGCATTTCCTCCCTGTTTTATTGGCAGTTCTTTGTGTTAAAAATCATTTCTACCAGGCGGTGGACTTCTCAGCCCCTACCTCCTTTACCACCCACCCGATCCTGTTATGATGTGCATTTGTCACATACAGTCCTGTGGTTCTGTAGAGAAACACAATTGATACGCCATCAAATTGTTCCTGACAGAGTAGTTTTAAAAGCTTTTAGAGAGGATGTACAGGGGGAAGTTTTGTCTTCATGGAGTCAGTGTGGCTCATCTGTCTGTATTAAATGTCTAATAGTTACACTGAACAAGAATGACATTTTAAATAAGAGTAAGTACTGCTTAACTTTTTAATGTCATTCTTCAAAGCCAAAGACTTGATTTTTGTGGGGGCAGGGAGGTTAATGTACATAGCTTGATTTATAATATAGACTTTCTTTCCTTTTCTTCCATTACTAATGTCTAAGTGTTTCTATTTTCAGTGTAGTTGGAGAAATTTCTTTCTCTTGAGGTGTTTGGAGGTTGTTTTTTAAAGAACATTAGCAGATTTCTTTTCACACTGGCTTTAAAGTAGCCAATCTTTTCAGAGACAGGAAACTATAAATGTGGCACCAGCAGTAAGGGCTGCTGCGTAAGGAAAGCTGGGAAGGGGCTCATCAGAGGACACACAGTGACCGGATGTTAGCGTGTCATTAGCGAGGTGGGCAGTAGAATTCCAAGGAACATAAATACCAAGTGATTGCTGATCTCAGTGCAGTCCCTGACACACAGAGCCTGGTGCCCTAAGGCCTCCGGGACCAGGTAGACAAACTGAGACAGGTGCACCTGATCAAGTGACCGGCTGCTCAGATGCGAGAGCACGAGTGTTCCACCACCAAGGCCACTTGTCCCCACTGTGGGCTTTTATTTTGTGAAATTTACTTTTGGATGACTATGTGTTTCTAAAGCACTTGGCCAGATCATTTTCACTAGGGTTTTAAAAGGTAAGTCAGAGACTTGTAAAGGTAAGTTGTACAAGCTGCAGTTCCTTCTAGATCCCATGAATCTAAATGTTTTCTTCTCAAAATACAGCCCATCCTTTCCCAGGTTTGGCACTGGGAAGCTCATCTTCAGCAGGGGAGGGGGCGCCTGCCCCATGAGCTTCTCTGTGCCCGTGAGTGACTTTCTCCCTGCTGATGCGCTTTGCTGCTGCTGCCCCCAGCATTCTGCACTCCCGTGTTTGGTGGACAGAAATCTCTTTCCCCCGATGGCTCTAAGAGCACAGCCAATGAATCTGGAATTTACAAACAAAATGGGAGAAAAAAGAAACAGTTCTGAAAAAACTCTCAGTCTCCTGACCCTCTAAATGTATGTTGTTGATCCTATGACAAGTGACTTGTGGCAGGACACACAGCCTCTGCAGAATTTACTAGTCACCCTCACCCAAAAATGGTCTGTATGGGTGATCATGGATGCACACCCCATATCTATTCAATAAGATATAATTCAAATGTCCCCTGTTCTTCACAGCCTATTCTACTTCCTCCTTCCTGTGCATCCAAACTTTTCTAGAGTCCCAGGATCTCTCGTACTCCATGTATGAAGCGGTGGGAATTCCTCTTCAGTGCTCAGGCAGCACTGTTTGTGGGACATACCTGTGTAACGTCAGTTCTGGCAGCACTAATCAAAGAAAGTAACTCCATAGGCATCAGAATTTCAAGCAACTAATTCCTTTCTAAGTCATATTGCTTGCCTGCAACTAAAGATCTTCATCTCTAGATTCAGTGAATAATCAATTAGATTGAATAAGCAGTATTAAACACACACACACACACACATGAAATCACACACACTGTTTCCTTTATTAAAGGTTATTAAACAATGACTTAAAATGTAAATGATTAGTTGCAGTTTCAAGGCTTAATCAGGATGTTATTTAAACACAGAAATATGCCCATAGGATGACATATGAACACCAGTGCCCAGTGCCCCATGCTCTTCTCCATCTTCTGAGTCTCCGCCTGTCCTGGGCACTTCTTTGATCTCCTGGGATAGTCCTCAGCTCCCAGGCATCCCTTGTATGGCCACTCAGGGTTGGATTGTTTACTCAAGTCTTTGCTAGCCACACCCAGGGAACATTTCCAGAGACGGCCATACCTGCTCTGTTCTGCAGCACCTGATCTTGTGGTGACCCTTCCTGTGCTTCTACCCTGGGGCGTGGCAGCCTCACTGAGGCTGAGCTCAGCCTCTCTCCCTGGCCTTTATCCTCATTTTCTGTCAAGGCTTCAAGGCTCCTCTCTCTGACTTCTAATTTCATTTCAAACTCTGGGTCCTCTCAGAGATTCGGACTTCAGCTCCCTGGTCAGAGAGTGATGATCTTATTGCCCCTTTCTCTCTTCAGTCAAAGGACCCAGCAGGCTGCCTATTGGCTGCATGATGGCCTCACATCTTAACACTCAGAAGTGTAGGTGGATCGGGTGTGGGAGTGCATCCTTGTAATTCAGCGCTCAGGAGATCACCATGAGTTCAAGACCAGCCTGGGTTACTTAGTGAGTTTAAGGCCAGCGTGAACTACACAGTGAGACCCTGTCTCAACAACACCAAAAGTAAGTGGAAATTGAGTCTTCTGCGGCAGATCACTGGGACCAGGTTAGAGAAAGCCTGGAGTGCCTCACCAAAGTATCTGGGATCCTTTAGTCAGTGCAGATCCCCTGGGTATTCATGCTTTCTGTTCCTAACTACAGCTTTGAGAATTTTCATGTGTTTTGGACCTGATCTCTCAGGGGACTGTTTGGGGAGAAAAACTGCAAGGTGTGATCATTGCATTTCAGTGCACATTGGTGGTTGGTTCAGAGCACTGTACCCTGTAATTGCCTACTTAAAGCAGAACGCAACACAGGAACAAAACCGTCACCTGCTTTCCCTGTGCGCTTCCTGTGAATGGATATTTACACTGAGACAGTGCATTTTTATTCAACTTGGGAAAATACGCTACCTTTTCATTTTCACGCAGATCACGGTGCCGTTTATTCTTTAATGTTAGGCATAATGGCAGGCAGGTACCCTGCCTGGAGCGCGCAGGGAGGCGGCCTCCCCCTGCTGTCTCTTCCAGAAGGCAAAGCTGACAGCTCAGCCTGCTTCCCACACAGTTCGCTGCCTGGACTCCCCAGAGGCCAACCCTGGGCGACGGTGAAGTGCGAGCGGCCATTTCTCTCTGGGCCCACTTTTCTCTCCCTGGCTCTTTCATGCTCTTCTCCCTGTGTCTCATCAGCTGGGCCTTTTCCTGCTATGCTCTGTGCCTTCCAGTTGCTCAGAAACCACACATTTTCCCGCTGGAACCACGGGTATTCTCACTCCCAGACCATATGCAGCCCCTCTTTCCCTGCAGCTGTGATATTAGAATTTTGGTCCCCACATCTTCTCTGTGTGGATTCAAGTTCACACAAAATCTAGGCATATCTGGAAATCAGTTTTCCTAAATATGTGAACCTAATTTCGCTCGAATGTGCTGCAGATTGTAGAGACAACAGCTTTGGACCAGGACTTCTGGCATTAATGAACCAGCATCTCTTCACTTTGAGGTTGGGGTTGCACTACTGTGAAAAGTTTGCAAAGTGTACAAGAAGAGCCACAAAATAGATTGTCTCCACCAGTACATCGCGGTTCAGAACCACAGAAGCGTCCACAAGTTTCTTCCCAGATTATTCTCGGCATTCCCTGACGTTTCCTACACACACTGTGGAAACTATTCCTCTTGGAACAGAAGATCTCTGACGCTTTCTTACTTCTTGCTTGATAGCACTGTGATCCCAGCCAATGCCAAAGCGACAGCTATGATACCGCCTCTGATGGCATGCACCACCACCATTGGCTGAGTTCCACCAAAGCCCCTGTGGTTATCAACGGTTCCAATTCTTGCATAATGACTGGCAGCACCTGATATTTTGGCACAGGTAGCTGCGCCCGGTGTCTGAGGTGTAGGGGCTGCTGCCAGTGTTGCCTCCTGTCTTGCCAGCTCCGTTCCTGCTTCCCCTACTCGCGTGGTGTTGCCAGTGCCCTCATGAGGACCGCAGATGCTGCTGGCACTGCTGTGTCACATCCCCTTGCTCTCTCTTTTATTCCTGCAGTACCCTGGGCATGGCCAAGTGCCTAGGTGCTGGGCCAGGTGGCATTCTGACTGTTTGTACATCTCCCTACATGGAAAATGCAGACTATTCAGTCAGGGGGACAGAGGTACCTGATATAGCACAATGCAAGGCAATGAACAGTTGGTCAAAAGAAGCAGAGTACTTTATTTTTTGCCTTTGCACACTGTAATTATTAAAATTAACGAAGACTACCTGATTCCAAGACACCTTTAAAAGTGCAGAGTC
>PVLD010002232.1:138158-172096 GCA_004027595.1 Dinomys branickii
AGGATTAATTGTCTGACTAAATTTGCATGTCTGTATATGGGTTTATATATTTACACTTCGAAGATATCAATGGATAAAGCAATAACCACTGTTGAGATCATATCACCTTGTCTATAGATTAGTTGTGATTGTACTATTTTTTATGCTAATTGGTGTCTGTTTGTCAATATGTTTTTGTACTTGTATTTTTTTTAAATAAGAAAAATAAATAAATAAAAAATAAAAGTGCAGAGTCTGGCCTCGCTTTGGCAGACATATGCTAAAGCTGTATATTCCTGAGTATTTCAGGAGATACCCAAGACCACTCAGTGGATGACATAAAGCAGACATAAGCTTGTGGTAGCTCCTAATAGAGGATCAAAGCTTACTGAGGGTTTGTTCTATGGGCTTCCCTGCAGAATGCTGTGACATAGGCATGGATGTGCACGCATGACCCTGTGCAGGCAGGTTTATGTGTGTATGTCTGTGTGTCTCACGTTACTAATACAAGTTTTCAGAGTGGGGGCTAGCTCTCATTCCAGTTGCACCAACCCGCTAGCATGTAATCTGATGTGCAGCTATGGGATTCCATAAATATTTGATGAAGAAGAAATGTTTTAAAGTTTTCCATTCAGAGCACTTTTCATTATGAGAAGCTTCAAATCTTTAGGAACAAAGCACCTAATATTCCACAGTTATGTACTCAGTCAGCACATCAAAAGTTACCGAAAAGAGACAAGGGAAATCAAAGAAATGCAAATGAATACAGTGTCACAACCTTGCTTTCAGGGTGCTTTTTAAAAATAAAATATGGGGCTGGGGATATAGCTCAGTGGAATAAGCGCTTGCCTAGCAAGCGCAGGGTCCTGAGTTCGATCCCCAGTACCACAAAAAAAAAAAAAAAAAAAAAAAAAAAAAAAAAAAAAAAAAAAAAAAAAAAAAGAAATAAAAATAAAATATGGAGACCAAAATTTCCCACTGACACATTTGTAATTTTTTGGTTATTCTCAAAATATTGGTGGACAGGAAGTTGGGAAATTTGTATCCACACAAGTCTCAGCTCAAATCGTAACTCCTTTTTCTCTAGAGTTGAGGAATCTTTGGACATGACAGTTATGAACTGTGTAACAGTAAACCCATAATAATTGGATTTACTTTGCTTTTCCTGATCCTTCCCTTTAAAAACTGGGATCCCTTATGTTTTTTCCAAATAGCTTTAGAAGTCCCAAGAGGATCTGAGCTGTATTGCTAAAACAAGCTATTTTGATAACTGTTTGGGCCTTTGACCTTTTCTGTTCTCTCAGATCATAGTGGTGAAATTTACAGCAAGATCCAAGCTGAATGTAGCAGCCAGGCCACTGGTGTCCACTGAAGCATTCCTCTCATGCTTCTGGCCAGGGAATGTGCCACTTCCAGGTTTCTTTTCTTGTGTTTCAATGTAAAATTGCTGATGCCCAAGGCAGAAGGTGCAGTATCTCAGTCTGTCAGTAGAACCAGGAGCTCACTGAAGGATCTGTGTCCTTCCAGGGAATGCTTTGTGCTCTTGGCCTTTCTCCACACGTGGCACCCAGCCTTACCTGAGTGTCATGTCTTTAGGGATAAGACAAGATGGTCAGTTGTTTTCATTAGATTAAGAAGGTCCCTCCTGGCCAGGCAATGCCTCATGCTCAGACTAAAGTGTCCAGTGGTGGGCTGGGGATATAGCTCAGTGGAATAAGCGCTTGCCTAGCAAGCGCAGTGTCCTGAGTTCGATCCCCAGTACCGCAAAAAAAAAAAAATAAATAAATAAAAAAATAAAGTGTCCAGTGGTGCTTAAAGAGGAGTTGTGCTACGGGTGTTGGTCTAGTTGGGATGGAAGGATCTGGCCCTTCCTAGAGTAGCCCTGTTTTCCCTGTTTACCAGACCAACTTCCTCCTGAGGTTCCTCTTCCGTCCTCCTCTTTTCCTGACCTCTATTTCTGTGGACCAGCTAAATGGCACAACGTAGGCACTATGTGTGCACTTTCATACCAAGGACAAAAGGGTAAAGGCCACAGATAAAGTTGGGAGCATGGAAAAGGATACAGTTTCTTTCTTTCTCTCTTTCTCTCTCTCTCTTTCTCTCTTTCTTTCTTTCTTTCTTTCTTCCTTCCTTCTTCCCTCCCTCCTTCCCTTCATTCCCTTCTTTCCTTCCTTCATTTCTTTTTCTTTCTTTCTTCCTTTCTTCCTTTCTTTCATTCTTTTTGTTGTTGATACTAGAGCTTGAACCGAGGGCCTTCATACTGAGCTACATCCCTAGCTCTATTAATTGATTTAGAGACAGAACGTGATTAAGTTGCCCAGACTGGGCTCAAACTTGCAGTCCTCCAACCTCACCTCCCGAAGTGCTGGCATTACAGCCATGTACCACAGTACACCTGGCTTAACAGATTTTTCAGAAACAGTGGCAGCCACCTCCCTTCTGCTTCTGGAAGGAATGAATCCTTTTGCAGAGTTAACTAAGACATAAGGAGCACTGCACAAATGAGTAGATGGGCTGTTGTGTTCAAATTGCATCATTTTTCCTGAAATATTGAGAGGGAATTGAGCAGATGAATAAGAAGAGCAGAAATTGCTCACTTTTTTCTTTTAAAAATTGAAAAACTATCAAAGCAACAATGAAGACAAAATCAAAACAATACAAAAACAACAAAAATCACGCATGACTTCCAAACAAATTGATAGGAATTAACAATGGCTGCTATATTACATGCTGTTATCTTCAGTGAAGTCGCTCAGTCCACCAGACATAAGAATGTAAGATTGATCAAAGACAGTAACAAGAGCAGAAATTTCTATCCTGATTCATCACTTCCCAGTTCTACAACTTGGGATAAGTTACTTACCTACCTTGGGCTTCAGTTTCCTCTTCTAGAACATGGAGACGATATTAGTGCCTGTCCCACAGAACTGTTGGGAGCTATTTAAATAAAGAAAAGCCTAAAATTGGGCATGGCGCAGTATTTGTCCTCAATAACTCTTAGCTCTGACTCTGTAGAATTTGCTATTATAATTATTATTGTTTAGTCACTGTGGTTTATTTGGTTTGCTGATTTTTCCCTAGAGAAAGTACCTGGCTTTTGGCTATTAAGCACTTTTTTTCTTGTTGGTATTTCAGAAGAATATAAAATGGCATCTCTGAAGGGCCCCTAGCTATTGGAAAGGTGAAACGCCCGTTATTTTAATTAGAAGAGATACTTTCAGGTGGTGCCCTGAAGAATGAGATGATGTTTTTTGAAGAGCTACTGCTAAAGGGAAGATATCTTACTGTGGTGTAGTGTTCCACAATGCCTGGAGCCCAGTTCCAGGAAGAAGCTGAGCTAGGAAATATATTCTGGGCATTGAATGTGGTTATGATGGAAAGGCAACTTGGAAACGTGTGACATTTAAGCAATTTTCTAAGGATAGAAACTCATGCACTATCAAACTCCTTTGGTCACTTAAATTGTTTGAGGACTCTATGAGTGTTTTGTGCCTGTCAGTAAAACAAGATTATGTTGAGTAACTAATGTCTAATCCCAGTGGCTTACAGCCCTGAAGAGTTAATTGTGAGACCTGACTTCTGGTAAGGGGGAGCTCTAGGGGCTGCATCCTGGGTGTCACCGTGACCCAATAGCTCCATCTCCAGGAAATGGAGCCTCCACTCTACTCGTCATTTTTGAATTTTTTTTATTTTCCGGGACTCGTTCACATCCTTAAGGAAAACAAAATAAAAGGAACAGCTGTAAAGCCTTTGTCTTTATGGGTTCTATCTATAGGGATTGACTTTACTACATATGAAAACAAATTTTAGAATAAATATTAAGTCATTTAAAAATAAAGATAGACCCAACACATGTTAATATAAATAGCATTTCATGGAAAATAACATATTTTCCAAAGCAGATAGTGAGAAAAGTGGTTTTTTTTTCACACTTCTAAAAGTCTTTTTATTGTGTAGCTTCATGAAGGACAGCTGCATTCTTTTTTTGTTTTTTTCATTTAATCTATTGCAAATGTAGAGAAGGCTGAGTCAGGAGGATAGTTGTGAGTTTGAGACCAGCCTGGGCTACAACGTTAGCTCAAGGCCAGACTGAGTTGCATAGTGAGACCCTGCCTCAAAAAGACCAAAAAAAAAAAAAAATTGATAGAGAAACCCAGCTGTTTCACAGATCTGAAGTTAGGACAATATGTCTGAGCACAAGAGAGACTAAGAATTGTCCTTCCACACCCCCACACCTCATCTCAGAAGATAGAGAAGTCTTTTTCACCTGTAATCCATTGACTGGAACTCACCACATTATAAGTCAACTTCAGGTAAAGCTAGCAAACACAGGAAAACAGATGGAATATTAGATGAGAACTAATACTGGCCACAAATTCATCCAGTTGGTATTATTTCTTCGCATCCCCTTCTGTTACTTGATTGTCAACAGCAGTGCATTCTTTAAATTGTGATCCATACAGTATGGAGTTTAAAATCCATGGAAGTGAGCTCAGAAAATGTGTTGTCAAGGAGAACTGATAGAGACTGGCAAGAGACCTGCCTTTGCTGCCATTGCATGGCAGTCTCTTCTTCTCATGTGTATCTTTGTTGTCTACCCACTTGCTATAGTTCTTGTCTTCCTGTGTTCTAAGAATAATCCTCTTAAAATTAAGAATCCTCACGGTAGATATGTTTCCTGCCCACCCAAATCCAAACCCACGGTTTGCCAGCCATTCTCTTCGTATGTACTATTTCCTGAAAGCACTTCTTGACTGCAAATGAGAGATGATCTGCTTTGGGCTTCTGGAACTTTCAGCATCTGTGTTTGCCAAGCAGCTTCCATATAAGTCTCGTACCCTAGTGCTCTAGCTCACTACTAGCCAAATGTTAGTGTGGCAAAAGAATCACCAGAGTTCTTATAAATGCAGATTATGGTTCAGAAGATGCATGGTGGGGCGGGAATTCCGCATTTCTGACCAGCTCCAAGGTGATGTGGTGCTACCAGTTTTCTGCTCACACACTGAATTTAAGGGCTCTAACCCCCAACCCACTGCACACCCTCTGAAAAACCATCTCCCTTCATGCTTTGCCTCTTATACCAGAAGAGAATTTCGCTGCTCTTTCACCTCCAGCCGGCTATTCAAAACCCACTGTGAGTTCCATCTGCTATAAACTGTGTCACCAGCACACTTGAAGGTGTTCAACAGTTCTGCATGTGAACATGGTTGTTGCAGTTTTGCTAATAGCTGCCCCAAAGTAGCTATGACGAATCTTCTTCCCTCCCTCACAGTGTGTCTTCTAACAAAACCTGTCCAGGATCTATCATTTTTTCTGTTACCTTCATTTATTTTAAATATAAATTGTGTTGCTAAGATTCAGTCTCATCAACTTCAGAGTTGACAGTGTCTCTTCTGTGTTTGAGCTGGTTCTCTGGACAGAAATGTAAGCTTGAGAGGAGAAGAACATCTGCACTGCTGCTCACTTATCACATCCCTTTTGAATTCTGTTGCAGGTGGGCTGAGGAAAGAGAGAGGGAACAGATTAGGGTTTCCTCACTTGGACTGGCTGAATTTCACACTCTGGTTTGCACTGTCTGCTCTTCAGGGCGATCTGTGAGCAGCTGTCTAGTAGTGGTGTTCCCCTTGAGCACATCCCGTGCCCAGGAATACTCCTCCTATCTCTCGAACTACACCATTTTCAAAACACTGAGGCCCCCAGAATTGACCTTCTCAGCCTGTTGAATCCATACAGAATGTGATATTCCTGCTTCTTCACAATAAGGCACCTGAGAGAAGGGAGAAGGAGGATTCAGGCTTGACCTGCTCCTCCCCATCACTCATTCTGTCCCCAGTTCTGGTTTTCGCTCTCATCCACTGACTTAGTATGTATGCAGCAAAGAGAATGGCAACATGAAGTTCTCCTTTCCTTTCCTTGTTGTAAATTCCCTCAATCTTTCCATGTTACCCTCGGGTTTGAGGGTGGGGGGCAAGAAAACATGTTTTTTCATCATCCATCAGAAGGGATAAGGCAAAACATTGCTTTAATGAATCTTCAGGGTTCAAAAACGGCCCTCCCTTTCATGCCGTGCTGCCAGTTATACCGAGCAGAAAAGCAGTGGCATGGTTAGCATGAGGGAGATTTCTTTGGCAATTCTCAGTAAGCCTAGCAAGAGGGGGACTGTCCTGGAAGTCCCATAGGACCTTTAACTTCTACCCTCCAGAAGTTAATTCCTTTATTCTCCACATTGGGCCTTAGACGCAACTGCTGGGTGACTGGAGAAATCCCAGCTGACTGCCTGTTAAATACATCTGTGTGTTGCACTGGGTGTGATCATCAGTCAAGTTCTGGGCATGCTTTTTCCTTTTGTTTACCAAAACCCTATCACCTGGAGCTTGGACAAATGAATGGTTTCTTTCTCTTTTTTTTCTCAGCCATTCTGGTGCTATGTGTACTCCCAGAATTAGGCCAAGAGAAGGTGCTTATTCTAATTTGCTAATACCTGCTGTTTCTGAAAATGTTTGATGCAACCAAAGGGAGAAATAGACACATGCACAAAGGCATAGTGCACCTGTGACATTTGCTCTTTCTATTTGAGTTCACAGATGCAGATTCCTGTGATTTCCTGGTGCTCAGCACCTCAGTTCTGCAGCTGCCCACGGACATGTGTGGGTGAGTGTAAGGGCTCAGCCCCCGCGGACTGGAGGCAGCCTCCCCTCGCAGAGGTCAGGCAGAGAGCCTGTGCAAAGCTTAACAGCCTCTTCACGTCCATCAGAATTCCAATTCTCTTCCCATCAGTACCGTTTTTTCTTCCTATATCCTGTAGCTGGTAGAACTTCTCATGAAATTGTGAATAGAATACCGATCCATCAATCAGCTGTGTAAAAAGCAGCTTTTTGGTTTTTTTAATTTAAAAATTCAGCATCTTCACTAGGCATCATTGAAGGTGTGATGTTTTATCATAACAGTGTCACAAATAAGCCCTCCTCGTGATTCATTATGGAGCACTTAGATCACCAGAGAGCAGGGACACCACGGGGTCTCTTCTCCTCTCCTTCTGTGTATGTCTTCTGGATCAGTTGTTTTCAAACATTTGGATACAAAAAAACCCCTCAAAAGAGTTCTGAAATACCATGTACTGTCTGACACATGGGTTTTATTTTATTTTGAGACAGTGGTCAGTTCACATGAATTTCATATAAAAGAATGATACAAAGGGATCTATAATTCTTTCCCTACAGGAGTTAAAGTTTGTAAAACTGTAGTACAATATACAACCAAGGTGGTATCACTGATCCAGCCAAGACATAGATTTGTTTCTTTCTTTTTTATTGCTTTAAATTTTTTGTGGCAGGTCTCACTGTGTAGTCCAGGCTAGCTTTGAACTCATAGCACTCTTCCTGCCTCAGCCACCTGAATGTTGGTACGGTAGGTATGTGCCACCATTCCCAGCTGAGATACAGATTTCTGTTACTACAAATATTACCCATATTGTTATTTTGTAGGCATACCCTCTTCCTACCTTTCTGTGTTTATGTAGGTCCTGGCTTGACCTTCTTTGATGCTGAAGACAGATTTTGTTGTTGGTTGTATTGTTTGTTGTGCTTTTATAAGATTTACCTAGCTAAAGTGATTATTATCTAAAAAAGAAAATTCTGTATTAATAAGCATCCCTTTCTTTGGTCCTTTGGCTAAGATTTGCTTTTGTGATATTCAGATTTTATAAGAATTGTATATTTGGGCTGGAGGTACAGCTCAGTGGGCTAAGTGCTTGCCGCTGAGCACTAGGGCCCTGAGTTCGATCCCAGGTCCCGGAAGAAAAAAAAAAAAAAAAAAGGGGGAACCATCGGATGGTTCCTTCATTAAAAAAAAAAAAAGAATTGTATATTTGATCTCTATCCCTAGTTTCTGGCACTGTGCTTCTGAAATGCTTAGAATTTTGTGAGTAATGAGAATGAGAGGAACATTCTCTGTTATTTGTGAACCCCTTTCTGCCACACCCAAGTACAGAGCTGGTTGCCAGAGGAACCAACCTTAGGATTAGAGTGTTGGAACCTTTAGTTTGCCCTGCCCACACTGTAGTAAGAGAAGATGAAGGAAAGACTGATTTCATCATCAAAGGCAAATGATTTAATCAGCTGTGCCTCTTCTGTGGATCCCTTAGCGTCGTCCCAAGGGGCGAGGTTCTGAGAGAGTCTCCGGGGGAGAACACTCGATAGTGACGAGAGCGGTGGCACAGCCGGAGAGAGAGCTCCACTCCCACATTTTAGCCGATTTATCTCTCCTGTTTGGCTATTCCTGCATTGTGTGCTTTATAGTAAATCAGCAAGACCCAGTAAATACTTCTCTGAGTTCCAGTTATCAAACCTAACAAAGAATCCATGAGAAGCTTATAAGTCACAGCTTGGATCCTGGAACTGACTGATGTCTTCGCTTCTAACTCTGGGTACTTAATGTTTGTTCTGATTGAATTGTAGAGCATCCAGTTGGTGCCAGAAGAGCTGAATGCTTTGTGTGGAAAACCTGTATATTTGGAGTCAGAATTAAAAAGTTATTTCGCTTTCCTTTTACATGGGACATTTTTGGTCAATGCCACCAATGTATCTCAGTGATGAGCATCTTGACATTCATGTCTGAAATCTGAGACTGAAAAAAAAAGCCCTCAAAGAACTCACTACTTTTTTTCGCCACCACCTTTTACAGACACCGCAACTAGTCTTCCCTCTTTCTTTGTTTTGGAGACTTCTTGGATTTGTTTCATATGCAATATTAACAAATTTCAGTGGTAAATACAGGAATAAGAAAAATATGCATGGTCTTTATTTTCCTGGAAGTATAAATCTGTCTCGCATGTTTTAAACATTTTATGTTTGGTTTTGTGTGTGAGACAGAGTTTTGCTATTGAGTCCTGGCCATTCTTGAACTTACTATGTATTCCAGGCTGACCTCAAATTAAACTTCTCTTGAGCACTTGATTACAAGCATGCGCAACCACACCTGGCCGTTTCTGAGATGAAATTGGAATGTTTTAATCCAAGTCTAAATTAATATATTATGCATTAAAAATGTGAAAATATGAAACATCTTAGAAAGTAAAATAGGATTTATAAATGAAATAAATGTATAATGTTACTATTTTGTCAACAGGTTTTAAAATACATTATTAAAAATAGTCTGGTAAATCATGTGGCATCATGTCCATACTTTATCTTAACTTTCATCTAACATGGTAAAAATGAATGTATATGTGAATGAATCATGCAAAAAGATTCATTACATTGAAAAATACATGCATAGTCCTGATGGTTTTGGCACTTCTGAATTCAGAGTATCGCAGTGAGGGATGGAACCATATATGATAAAAGGCTATATATACCCTTCAAGGAAATAGACATAAAGCACAAGAGGAATATACCTTGATTAGTTATTAATGGAAACTTTGGGAGCTTCCTGGAAAATAATACTTTATATTAATTTCTTCAGTAATTAAAGGTATTTCTATTCTCATGGTAAAGAAGTAATGACATTTGCCACAAGAGGTGACTTGTTTTATAGGAGCGAATATTACCATGAAGAGATATATGTTCTTGGCCAATCTAAGATCCTAAATAAAGGCAATAAAATATGAAATTTATTTCTCTTATAACCTTCCTTGAATGTGGACCAGAGAGGCATGTATTCTGTTTTAAAGATCATTGTTCTAAACAAAATTGGCTTAAGCAAAATGTCTGTTCAAGCCTTCAGCCTAAAAGATACCTAGAGACAAAAACTTTCTCTGGGCACATGTGCGATTTTCTTCAGTATAGTGCTTAGAGGTGAGTCTGTTTCACAATTTTTATAATGCATTTAGCTTGGATTTAGTATTCAGCTATTAGAACAGGGGAAAAAATGCCTGAAAAGAAAATGGCTAGTAATTGGTTTTCACTAGAATTTCTAGGAAGGCCTTAAGGCAGTTGTGTTTTATTATGCTGATAAAGCAGAGATCTGTGTTGTTTGTGAGGAAAGTGTTTAATCAGTGTGTATTAATGTGCTCATATTACTAAAAGACGGTTTCCTATTTTTTAGTCTTTGCCAAGAGCCTCTCTCACCCTGATGACAAAACTAATCAGTGTCTTGGGAGCAGGATTTGGAGGTGCATTTATATATATCATCTCCTGGGTAGCATCACAGAGCTGAGACCAGGGTAAGAGTGTAGTTAAGCCAGTATGTGAGGTATCTGTTCTCTGCATTCCCTTCCCACTCCAGCCCCTCAGGTCTCAAGAAAACAGAAATTAAAGACATGATTTTGAAAGAGCCTCTGGTCCTAAGAAGAAACAAAAGTTTTATCAAAGCCAATAGTTCGAAATAGGTGACCAGCATTGGGGTGCAACACACAGGGAGAATTAAAAAGAAAATGTTCAATGCCAGTCATCAAGAAGTCAAAGAGTTATAAATGCTGGCAGGGGCGGCTGCAGTATGAAAGGAACCCTCCTCCATCACTGGTGGGAATGTAGGCTAATACAGCCATTATGGAAATCAGTGGGGTTATTTCTCAAAGAACTAAAATTAGAAATATTATATGACCCAGCTATTGTCCCAGGTAACTTCCCTGGAAGTAAAGGCATCATATTAGAGGGATATTGCATACCAATGTTTACAGCAGCACAATTCATAATAGCTAAATCCTGGAAGCAGCCTTTATACCCATCAACAGAAGAATGGATAAAGAAAATGTGGTATCTATACATAATAGAAAAGTACTCACCTATAAAGAAAGATAAATTTGAAACGTGTAGTAAAATGCATGCAACCTAGAAAATATACTGTTGAGTGAAACAATTAAGACACACAAGCTTAGATATCGTGTGACATTTCTCATTTGATAAGGGTAAGAACTAACAAAAAGCAAAGTGAAGCCTGGGTAGTAGGATACATAGACCCCTGCAAAGGAGAAGGGCTCCAAAAGGGAAGGGAGAGGCCAGGGAAGGGAAAGGAAGAAGAACTAGCATGTGCCGTGCGTAGGAACCTAACAACTGCAATGGATGCCAACACTGCCCATCATAAACATGAGCTAAGAGTAACAGCAATCATGATGAAGGTGGGGGAGGGCAGTTAGAGAAGGAAAGAGTGGGGGGACAAGGAAGGGAAATGAAGGGGAATAAAACGGGCTGTACGATGTGCATGTACTTACTCCTTAGGGTTAATGTTGGCTCCAAGTACAGAAAACATCTACTAATAAGAAGCACTAAAACAGTACAAAACAAGACAAAAGCAAAAAGGTTAAGTCAGCCCCCCACCTGCCTTAGAAAACCCTTGAGTAATGATAGGTGATAGTGTTATGAATAACACTAGTCATGTTCTTGCCCCCTGCCTAGTTTCCAGCCTGGACCTCCTCTTCCTTTTCTCTTTTTCATCATCATCTGACATTCTCACCGTCACTGTTCAGTGAGCCTCACCCTTTTGCAGACAAAAGTTTGGGGTACAGTGAATTGTTCAAAGATGTACCATACATTCCTTTATGCAATTCATAGTTCTCTGCAGCCTTGGCAGCACATTAGTATGTTTTGCGGGGCATGTGAAATCACCAAAGAGCAGTCTCTCTACATATCAACTAAACGAGAGTCTCTTGAGCTGGGATCAGGTGTATGTACTTTTTAGACTTAGGTGATAGGAATTTCCAGTGGACATGAGAACAATTTGTTTGATTTACAAAATTTAAATATTTTGAATATAGCCCTAGATTCTCCATAGTCACTCTTTGCCTGACCCTGAAATCATTACAGTCCAGCCTGTGATTGCTGGTGTAACAGCCACAGACTCATACATGCATTTGTGTGAGTCTGTGCTTGGTGGTGAAGGAGCTGTTGTAATCAATGCCTCCCTGCCTTCTGGTACCTGTCTCCTGTTACCCAGCAGGCATCTGGCCTCTGGGTTAAATTCACTGGTTCCTTTCCTTGTCACTGCAAGCTGTTTCTTTTCTTCCGTGCAGTCTTACACAGAGCTTTCAGATGCCATAAAATACATGGATTTTGGTGAGAAGTAGACATGGTGTTTAGACCTGGCTCTGCCATGTGCCACTTGTGTAACTTTAGATGACCTTCATGACCTTTCTAAACCTCAGCTTCTTTAGCTGTGAGTCACAGGCTGCAGTGTAAGAGTGAAGCCAACAGGAAACATGTAACTATGTGAAGGCCACTGGCACAGTGCCTAGAGGTAGCAAGAACTGGGTGTGTAATTGTTTCCTTTGTCAAGGAGGCCAATTCAATTAAAAACAGTTCTCCTTTAACCCTGTCAGTTTACATTTTCTGTGCTAAATAAATGAATGGATTCCATTTTTATTCTTGTGATCAAGTTTCCAACTCTTGAATTCTCCATGTGTGTGTGCGTGTGGAGTATGTCCTTCATATTTCACAATAACAGCTAGCCTGCCATCAGGAGGCCAGGCACTTAGAGTTTTTGCAAGGAGAAACCCATCCATATTTCTCTCTTTTCCTGTATTTTCTTCCTTATCCAACCACCAGCTGGTTCAGCTTTTAACATGGAAATGGAAAAAATGTTTTGTGGGTAGAATTTAGCTCTTGGTGCTTGGTTTTCTTAGCCAGTAGCAATGAGTAGAAGCTGGTAAATTGAGGCAGGATAGACTTCAATCTGGTGATGTTAACTGTGCCTCATTACATCCCACTTTCAGTGTTTCACTGCAAGACTTTAAGCCCCTTGTCCAATATCCTTTCTTAGGTACAGTATTTAGGGCCATAGAAAGTAAGTGTTTAGAAAGCACATATTTGTCAGATGAGAGAATAAGTAATTAGTAAATATTCTATCTGAGAGCTAAACTCTGTGCCTGTCATTGGCCCACCTTGTACTCATTAACAGGCCAGCTACTTGTGAATTTATTGATTATATGGATAAATTGCAAGAAATTAAAGGAACACATGAATAAAAGGTGAAGAAAGATCTATTGGGTGGACTTTTGTGCAATTCTGAGGCTGCTTCTGTGTTTAACTGCTCTGTACACTGAAGGGTTTAGCCTTTCAGTTAATTGGCTTTCTTCTCTGTAAAATGGGTGAATAATATATTCTCAAACAGGAAAATTTCATAAAACCAGGTGCTCTAGCTAGGTGCGATGAATTCATTGAAATTGCTCCCAATATAATTTATTGTTTTTTTTTTCCGGTACCGGGGATCGAACTCAGGACCTTACGCTTGCCAGGCAAGCGCTTATGCCACTGAGCTATACCCCCAGCCCCTAATTTATTGTTCATATAAGACCTGGCTGTACATGTGGGCACCCCTTGACTTAGGGTGGGTAATATCCCAATAAAGCAAATGTAAGTCAAAAATACTCTTTAGTAGAAAATGCACTTAATACAACTAGCTCATTCCCTGAACATCATTGCTTAGCAACTGTACACTGTCGAATGGCACTTATGTACCTTTATGACTTAGAGATGACCTGGAGCTGTGACTCTGTCAATGCCAGACATCTTTAGACAGTGTGTTACTGCATATCACTATCCTAGAAATGAACAAAATTCAAATTATGTATTATATGAAAAGTAGATCATTCTCTCATCATGGTAAAGTAAAAATACTTTAAGTCAAACCATGGCAAGTTGTAGACTGTTTAGTAGTTCTCTAATAGAAGAGAGTTCTAAGTTATTATTTCGAATTTTCCTTTGTCATTCAGCACTTCACATTCCTTTGTGTGTGGTTGATCTGTGGTTTAATCCTGTATATGTACATGGATGGAAAAATTGTGGTTTTAAGTGAAGACATCTCAGCTCAAGAATTATTATGCTTGATGGGAGACTGTGTCCTTAGCCCTGACGTAAAGGGCTGGAAGTCTTTCTATAGCCCTGACTAAGCAGAGAGCTGCTGACTTTTGGCATTTGCATTGATAGAGATCTTATCTCTGTGAAGTTCTGTGAACCTCAAACAAAGCAGAATGAAGTTGCCAGGCCAGGTTCAGGAAGGGAAGTGGACAATAAGTATTATAAAAGTAAAGCATAGGTGAAATGCTTTTGTAAAGAGTACTAGCCAGGTAGATGTTATGATTCTATGTATGTGTGTGTGTGTGTGTATATAACTACCCCAAAATAGACAGACAACCGAGGGCAGAGAGACATCTCACTCAAGGGGCATCACTTAGGAGATCCACAGATCTTCCTCCACAGGGCTTCCATTCATGAGTCCCACAGCTGCAGCCCTTGGTGTTGGTCCCCAGGTTGTACTAATGGGGAAAGGGTACCTGGGGTAAGCTTTGTCTCTGTGGCCATGATGCTGAAATTGCACATATCACCTCTGCATGCATTCCACTACTCCAAAGTTTGCCTCACTTACCTGTAGCAAAGCTGAGAAACATAATTTCCATCTAAGAGCCCATCTACCTTGGTAAAATTCATTAAAAAGATAAAGGAAAATCAGGCTAGTAGGAGACAATTTAGCATCTCTACTGGGAGTCCCATTGGTGGGGATGGACATATTCAATTTTAGTAGAATCTCTCTGTGTATTCCAATAGAACATTTTGGTTGCAGATAATAAAGGAAATAATGGAGAAGATATTACACTGGTACATATGAAGCAGAAAATGAGACACCAAAAATGTTGGCATTGTAGACTCAGGTCTCCAAGGGATGCTGATGGGAGGCATGTTTAGGTTTAAAGCTACTCAAGGCCATCTCAAGTTGGTATCTCCTGCACCTTGTGCACTAAAGTGACCTAACTACACCAAAATATCTGCTTTTTTTTTCATCCCAACTAGCTTCTTTTCTCCTCTTAATTTGCACTTATAGATGAATTGGCTTGAGGATCATCCTTTCTTTTGGCAAGTTGAGTTTTCTTCCACTGCCCTATAGAACATTCTTTCATTTAATGAGTCAAGTTACACAGGTTATGGGTTACTGGTCTGCCTTGGAGATTTGTTCCTTTATCTTGTCCTATATGAGGCAAGTGTAGAAGGTTTGGTGCATCTATTATATTTGAGCTCCCTGCTACTCAAAGTGTGGTCCAGAGACCAACAGCATCAGTATTTCCTGGGCAGCGGTAGGATTTAGAGTCTCAACTTACACCTCAGGTCTACAGTATGTGTTTCCTGGAGCTACCATGACAGAGTATCACAGGCTGAGTGGCTGATACAACTGAAACTCACTTTAGTGAGTTCTGGAGAGTAGATATTTGGGATTGAGCAGTTGTTTAGGTTGGCTTCTTTTGTGGTCTGTTGGGCTGGACTGAATGGCTTGAGCTGGCTGAGGTAGTGTGCACACCGCTGGATACTCCCAGGCTGCACCACTGGGGACCCTGCAGAAGGAAGGAGCAAAAAGTAGAGATGCAGAAGCCAGCAAAATCAGGCAACTGTGGCCCTTCTGCCATGCCCCGCCATTGTCCTCTGCCTATATAAGTTAGCATCTTGCCTGTTGCAAAAGAAAACTGCTGAGGAACCCGGCCCAGTGTTGCACAGCAAGTGCAAGGGTACACTTTAGTAACTGAAAGGTAATCAAATGACAATTAGCATAGACAACATGCAAATACGGGAGAACAAGAGCAAAAAAAATGTGGAATCCTTAATACACTACTAAATTTGTAAGGAAGTAAGTTTCCTCAGATTTACTCTAATTCCTGTAAATGCACTGCTTTTCCCAGTCACATTTTCTTATATTTTTAAGAGGGGGAGATCAGAAAAAGAGAAAAATTAGAAAGAGAAGTTGTTAACAAAACCACGGACTAAGAAAATCTTGCTGACAATGCCTGGTACGTGTACCCTGCTGACGTGATCTACATGGCGTGCCGTGGGACCCACACTGGCCCCCAGTTGCCTAAGCTCTTCCTCGGGGTTCCATCCCTTGGGCTTTTCTTTTCAGGCTTATGAGCCATTTCTTCTATAACTGAGCTCATCTCCACAATCCCAGACCATGTCATCCTTGCCTGTGGCTTTAATTACCTGCAAGTGCATTTCTCTGGCCAAGTTGCTATTCTGAACTCCCTGTAATGGCTCCTCGGTGCTGACTTTGAAGGTCTCAAGGGCATCCAAACTGAGCACAACAAGTCAAGTTCATTTATATCAGCACATCCATCCCTGCCCCCAGTCTGCTGTGTTCTCTTCTTCTCTCTCCCGCTCTCACTCTCCTCTCTCTCTCCCTGATATCTTTCTTCTTCCTTACTGTCTGTATTTCTTCTATCTTGAAATCCCTGTGTTGTATCCCCTAAATACCTCTTAAAGTGCTTAATTTCTTTCCATCTCTATCGGTACCAAGCCAGCTGAAGGTATATTCCGTACGACCCGGACACTGTAACAGTCTCCTGATTCATCTGCCATCAACCTCTTTGTCCCCTTTCCTGGGGAATACACCGCCCTCCCCAACTTTTCTCCACTGTTCAGAAATATTTAATGGCTCTGCACTACTGTTAGGATAAAGGTAAAGCTTCTGGGCATGGGTTTCAAGGCTCTGCCTGGGCTTCAAGGCTCTGCATTGTCAAACTCTTCTTTAGCTCTCAATCCAGCTTCGCCTCTGCTTTTCCTTCCCCATTCTACAGCAGCTATGCTAGCTTGTTTTCAGGACTCAGCTGCCTCACATTACAGGACCTTTGCACACATTTTCCTTTCCTTTCTTTATATCTCATCTCCTACTTGATCAATGTATCTAGCTCAAATACTCCCAGGTCCCTAACGCTTTAGGAAATGCTTCTTCTTGATAGTATTTCAGAAATAATTGTTATATTGTTAGGTTCAATGATTTGATTAATGTGTGACAATTCTTAGACTATGTTATTTCCTTGAGCTAGATACACGTTAATATTTTATTCTCAGTGCCTACCTCAGTGCCTTTTATTTAGCTATAATAATGAATCTAAATATTGGAATTCACACCCTAAAATTTATTGCTGAGACTCACTCAGTCTTTCCACATGATTTTGTGCACCTATGTGTTTGCCTCTACATTTTTAACAATCTTTCCAGAGCAGAACAAAACAGAAGAGATTCCAGTTGTGTTCACTCCCATAGGAAAGGACAGAAATAACCTGAAAATACATTTATGAAAAGAAATAAAGTTTGCAATAAATTGAGTGAAGCAATTATAATTGGTAGAAATGAAGATTAAAGAGAAAATGGGGAAGAGTTGGGTTGAACAAGCAGGCTTCTCCTTGTGGTACTTTTGAGCTAGAGTTTTGCACTAAATAAGAGTGAACTGCATAAAAATGAGGGCAGAGGGTTTTAGGCAGAAGATACAGCAAGTAGAAGGCACTATGTTGATGAAAGTAAAAAAACAAAAACAATACATGTCACTATTCCTGGAATTAGCAAGGGCATGCCTTTATTCCAAAGGCATACAGCTTAAAACAATTGGATGTGACATATCAGGTGCATTGGAACATCTTATTCTTCAAATGGGGCAGCAGGAGCCCTTTGGTGGGGTGGCTTGTGGTGCAGAACTGTTATCACACAGCGCATTGTGTATTTTTACTAACTCCACTGCTGCTGTTCCTTGTCACTCTAGAACGCGTCTCTCATACAGGATACATCCTGAATGCTATACCAGAGATGCAGCAAGCACAAATGTTGCCTGCTTCCCACCACCAAATATTAATAGATTCTCCCAGATATTGTTCACTCAAAAGTGCCAATCTCTCCCCATCCCCCTACTCCTACCACACATACACATCTCTACATGCCAGGAAAGGGTGGTTTTGATCTATTAGAATGACTAGAACAACCTCACTTCACAGATGTACAAACTAACATACAGGGAGAAAAATGGAAAGAGTCAAGTGTTTTCTTCTCACATCAGGCCCGGCGTTCTCCCTACCGCAGCAGGGCCATCGCCCATCATTGTGCCCGGTCAGTCACCTTTGGAAAATTCAAAGTGAGGAAACAAAAGCCATAAACATGCTATGTTAAAAAATAATGCCACTAATTTTCCTTTTTGATAAACTTGAGTCTCTGTAGCTGACGTTTTCTTTCAATATTCCTTATCTGTGCTTTGAGGGGTGGTAAACCTGAAAGCCCACCTTCTGTTCAGACTACTTCAGACAAGTAAGTTTAATTTAATGCAATAAACATTCTGCAGTTGCATGCTGCAGCAGGCTGCTGTTGGTAATATTTATCTGCCAGGGCTCATTATATATTATCACTCAGATGCAAAATAACTTATGGCTCAAACCCCCTACTGCATTTACATGAGTAAATCACTTAATATTTATAAGATGAGATGATTGTTGCTTAATTTTTTGCTTGGCTTAACTTTTGATACCAATAAACTCCATTTTCATTTTTGTTTTAGATTAACTGTGTAACTGGAACATAAGGGGTATCATTTGTGCTCGTGGATAGGTACATCTTTATTTGTGTAGGCATTGCATGGGAAAACTTTGGTGAGATCTTAAATCGTAGCAAGTCATCAACTCGTGAGCTTGTGTCTTATTTTTTGAATAACTAAGAGTCATTCACGGTAAACTGTGTTGAATGAGATGGGTAATAAAATTAGATGTTACCACCAGAGAGTGTAATAATAATAGCAACAATACCATCCATAAAAAGGTTACTTCTAAAAAGTCATCCAAAAGGTTATTATGCAAAAAAACTGAGTAATGACTGCATCATGAAAAGAGTGCATAGTCCTTCAGGGTGATGTAGTGGAAGGAAGCAATGCTCGTCTGCATTTGTACATTCTGTGTTATTTATTAGGAAATCAGCTTTATTAACTGGAGCATGTCATTGATACACAGATGTCTACTTGTTATTTTGTTTGCACATTTATACATGCGTTAACTATGATAGAGACCTAGTGATATGGGACTAACACTAAGCATGCACCATATGCCATCAGACCCCTGGCTGCTTTGCAGACATCACGTTTTTCCCACTGGCAAGACCATAAAGGATGGGACCATAGCTTCATCATTCCTGTACGGTTTGATGGTTTGAAGCTTGCTTGAATCAGGAAACTATTAGAATGTAGAGCAGGCTCTAATGATAGATAATTTTGACAATGTGAGTTTTGTATCAAGTTTCAAGCCTATATTCTACATATGAAAAATACATAGAAAAAAAAAAACCGGGGCTGGGGATATAGCTCAGTGGAATAAGCGTTTGCCTAGCAAGTGCAGGGTCGTGAGTTTGATCCCCAGTACCGCAAAAAATAAATAAATAAATAAATAAATAAAAATAAAAATAAAAATAAAAATACATAGAATTTAGTTTGCCTTGAGCCCCCTAAATGGATTAGGCATATCCAAAGTATCTAAAAAGATTGTTCTTATCTTTTTCATACTGTGTGGAACCTGCCTCATAGATTGCAAAAGGCAAACCTCAGCTCAGTTGTAATTTAGTGATGCTTTAGTGCGTAATTTCTGATCTACTGCAATTAAGAAAATGTGTCTTCCAATCTTTATCTGACACCTTTAAAAGGTGTAAGAATTACCCTTGAATACCCTGGTAGAGCACTCCTGGAATGGATTTGCCATAGTACAGTTCCTTTATATGCTTGTGTACCATCATTGCTAATGGTACATGACAAATTGCCCCCAAACTTATTGATTTAAAACAACAAACAGTGTTTCTTATCCTACAATGTCTGTGAGTCAGGGATTCAGATATGGCTTAGCTGGTTCTTCCTGTGCAAGATGTCTCCTAATGCTGCTCCCAAGTCTGGGCATTTAAAAGAATGACTGGGGGAAAGGATCCACTCCCAAGTTGCACACTACCAAACTGCTTCATGTAGTAATTGGCAGGATATTGTTCCTTGCTGGCCATGGGCCACATGTCACCCTTAGGCTTTTGCTCTGGAGCCCAGCCCAAAATATGGCACATGGCTTCATCAGACTGAGAAAGTCAGGGGACAAGAGAGTGAATACGGACGAGATGGAAGTCACAGTCTTTGTAACCTAATACAATGTCTTTGCTGTACTGTTTATTAGAAGTAGATCACTAGTTCTAGCCTACTCATGGGAAAGTTTATATGTGAAATACCTGGAAGTAGAGATCCATGGAGACATTTCACAAACTAGGCGGTAATGTTATGAGTTTGATGATTAAAAAGATTATGAACTATTAGAATTAGATCAAATTTATTACTGGGCCAATCACAGTTTTGAGCATGCTAATTGCACATATGTATGATTTGTCTCCTCATACATACATGCCTCTTTCTTTTTCCTGGCTCTGGTGATCTCACTAAACAATCTTTTAGCAAAACAAAAGTCACCTGGGAAAGACTATATTCCATACGCAAAGTCACCAGAAATCCATAAAAGCATAACTCTTGCCAGAATATTGCTTCAGTACTAATCCATGGTTGAAGAATCTAGAACTTAGACTGGAAGAGATATTAAAATTAATGGTGAATTATGATGCTTGCTACAGCTGCTTTTAAAAATCTCTCCTTCATTAATGACTTTCGAAGGTGAGCAGATGTTTCCATTTGCTCATTTTGGTTAGTGGCCCATTCAGCAATTGGTATTGTCATCCACATATTTTTATGTAGTATATACTGCATATGGTCCAATGCATTAGAAGTGGAGAGAAAGTTAAAAACATCAGATCACTGGCAGCAAACAGTGTGCCTGGAGCTCTTGGTGACTTCAGCAATATCAGAATGCTGATAGCATTACATCTGCTGTGTCTCAAAAGTGCTAGGAGAGGATGGTAATTTATAATGTAGGAGGAAGGAGGTGAGGAAACATACAGTGATGAAAAATAGTTCACAGTAGGAGATAGTCAACTAAGTAGTAATTTGCTAAGTTTTATTTGCACCATGTAACAGAGTGCTGCCACAAGTTTCTGGTTGGGTTTATAAATCAACTATGTATGTTGTTCCTCTATGCTTCACATGGAAACAGGGCACCACTCTAGATAGACCTTTGCTTTCTTCTATTTTTTTTTTCTGGAAATCCTTTTTGTATTTCTAAGAGCTTTGTGGCACAGAAGGAGTGCAGAGCTGGAATAAAGTGAGGCCTCTGGCCATCGCTGAACTTTACAAAGCACAGGGCAGGAGAGCAGAAGGCAGGAAGGCAGAGAAAAACAGGAAACACCATCATCCTTAGAGGAGATCAGAGAAAAGATGGGCAGATGGTAAGGAACCAGAGAGAGAATGACGCTTACAGTTATCACAGATGCCTCTCAGTTTTTAAAACTCTGAATGCTTACATTCCTGAGAAATTTAAGCAACTAAAAAGAGTCATTTCCTTCCCCTCATTTCCATTCCTTTTGCCCCTACCCTACTACCAATATGAATTTTTTAATCCCTAAGTTTTTATCGCTAATACACAGTATCTGATTGATACCACTAGGGTGGACAAAGTATGTTCCTAAGACAGCAAAACATTAGAAGTTCCAAACATACTCTTCAGAACAGAAACTTTATGCCAGTTTATGGAATGCACTCATTCCAGAAATTCCGCCCATCACACACACACTGGAATATGTGGATGGTCAATTCCTTTATTTTAAATAGTGTAGTATTTGCATAAACCTGTGTACATCCACCTATATGTTTTAAATTATCTCTGCATTATTTATAATACCTAATATAATGTGAATGGCAGTTACTATATTGTATCAATGAGGAAGTAATGACACAAAGGTTGTGTACATGCTCCATAGGTGTAGGTATGATTTTTAAAAAATACATTTCAGATTCCAAGTGGGTGAATCTCCAGGCTCTCTGAGGATGCGAAGTGCTGATTGTCTTTACAAAATCTTGTGATGCGTCCCCCGTTCCCAACACCTTCTTCTGTCTTTTCAGGCTGCTCTTTGAAAACAAAATTTTGGAAATCCATCTCTTGTTTCAAGACCAGTGGGATTGTTTTAGGTCCTTTCCTGAGACAGTACTTTGATGATGGGATGGTGTTGATGTAAAGATCCTTGAAAGAAAGGAAAGTTCCACTGTTTGGAAGTGTTTTACGACAGGAGTGAACCTGAGTGACCCTGGGCTCTTTGATCCTGTGGCACTACATTAGTTTTCTGTTGTTGCAGTAAGCAATCACCATAGTCTTAGTAGCTCAAAATAACCACAGATTTATTATCTTACAGTTCTGGAGAGCTGAAGTCAGACATGGCATTACTGAGATAAAATAATGTTGACAGGGCTTCTGCAGTCCTTGCCTTTTCCTGGCTTAGAGATTAGCATGTTCTTTGGCCCTTCCCTCTTCAAAGCCAGCATCAGCGAGACAAGTTCTTCTATGATCGATTTCTGGTTCTCTGCTGCTGGGAAATGTTCTCCACTTTGCAGGACTCATGAGTTAGCCTAGGCCCATCTGGAAAAAACTTGAAAAGTCAATATCAGCATCCGTAACTTAATTGCATCTGTCAAGTCTTTTCACATGTAGAGTCACATATATGTAGTTCCCAGGGAGCAGGCTCTGGACCTCTTTGAGGGGCAGGCCTACCATGGGTACTAACTACAACAAACTTTTTGACCTAATGTTACTGTGCTGATGGTCACTTGCTATCAAGCTTCCTTAATTCACAGCACCATCCAGCATAGGCAGAGATTTTTGCCAAAATCAAGTGCTGTTTCTCTGCTGTGATCAGTTGGAATTAGTTTCCATGTCTTATACTTCCAAATTTTCACTGAAGAAGCAACAAGTCTGAGTCACAACTTTGATTCCTCCCTGATTCATACACAATTTTGAACCCCAGCTTTCTAGCTTCCACTGCAAAGCCCTCAAGTCTTGTCAGCCATCATCAGGACTGAGTCCTAAGAGAACTTCAACAGCAAATCATCCAAGTTCTCCCTTTTGTGAAGGAATGAACCAGAGCTCAGGGAAGGAAAATAATTTAGCAATTATTGTGTAGATTCCAGACTCAGACTTTGGCTAAGTACTTTCTTGCCCCACCACAAAATACTAGACTAAAAGGGACTAGACATGGAAGGCAACAGAGGAGAGAGCTGATTTCCAAGACCTAAAATGCAAGTTTTTCTAGCTCACTTGAGATTTGCTGCAGTTGTGCTGGAATATTGATTGCCAGGCTCTTATATTTCCAGTGGTCTCAAAACTTCCCTGGTACCACAGATATTCTCTTCCATAGTCTTAGAACACCATTCACAATGTTAAAACAGATAGCTAGCATGTTTCTAGACTACACTGTCCAGAGATAAGCACTACGGTTACTTCCTTCTGTGAGGAACTTTTCACACTGCAAATGTATTTAAAGAGAAGACCAAGCCATAAAAGACAAAGGTAGCAGATGTGCAACTAGCCTAAGAAAAAGTAAATTTTACTAAGCACTCATTCACAGATCCTGTCATCATTCCAACAAATCCCAACCCAGATTAGATCCTCTCTGCCTGGTTGGCTTACATGTCTGGAGGTGTAGCTGTCTTTCCTCCCGCAAGCCGTTACTCAGCGCTTCTTCTGAGCCAGAACTGGTGCTGAGGACAGATGAGATATGTCCCTGAGAACTCTCCCAAGTGACTGAGTTTAGTTTGGTTGAGGAGGTGAGTCTCACATCTTCCAACGAAATTGCCATTCTTCTACCGCCGTTCCTTCGTTCCTCACTGCTTCCAATTAGGAAAACAAGTAAGAGCAGTACACTCTCCACGTTAAGCATATTCTCCAGATCCGAGTTACAGCGGAGATGCAGATACCAAGTGCCATTTGGAAAAACTTGAAAATATGAAAATAGTTTTGAGAAGGAAAATACTTCACTATGGATAGGAGAGTTGTTATGTATATGTTTCAGCACTCCAATTCACAATGTGATGCCTAGACAGAAACTCTGATTAGGCTATGTCCGTTGTAAACTTGTACCTAGTTAGCTTATTCAGAACAAGACAGTTTGGAATGTGATTCAGTATAACCAAACATGAACATCACTTACTCTGTGCTCCTAGATATATAGTCGAAGCATGAGGAAAACCTGATTTATTTGCTACTAAAGACTCATAGGCAAAGAATATAACCCAAGTAAAGCACTATCTAGCATAGAGGAAGCCCTTGGGTAAGCCCCCCCCAAAAAAAAGCCTTTAAAAATAAAAGTATTCAAAGCATTAGAGTTAGTGAAAGGTCTGTCACAGTTCATTTATACATTGAAAACATGGATTTAAGAATATTCTTGGAGTCAGGGAATTTTCAAAGTTACTTTTGGATACTTTGGAGTTAATCTGCAATAACCATCTCTTTTCACACAGATGAGGATATTTTTGCACTTCAATATGTAAATAAGAATTAGAAACTTTATATGTTTTCCAAAGGTCATCTTAGTATGTACTGGCAAGGCTAAAATTAGGAATTAGAACTTCTTCCAATTCAGTTCCTTCCACTCTGCCATACCCTTACTTTAGCCAAGAATACTCTAATTTTTTTCTTTTTTTTTGTCTGCAAAGGAAATAATCCTTCCCCTAAGGATTATCATGATTTAAGTCTTTCCTCTTTCCTTTGTCTTGTTTTCATTTTTATCTTCCCTATTGTAATTTATTCTTTTTCTATCTCATTAATGAGAAGATATTTAAAACGTAGCCTATTCCAGGCTTGAATTATAGTTCTGCGGTAGAACACTTTGTGTAGCATGTGAAATGTCCTGAGTTCAATCTCTAGAACAAAAACAAAAAACAAAGAACAAACACACACACACACAAACAAAAACCCTAGCTGATGCACAGAACTTCTCTAAGAAGAAAGATTTTGTTTGTTATTTATTAGAAATAGTTTTTCAATACTCTTAGAAAGTCAGCCATGAATCTATTAGTCCAGCCATGCTGGGAAGTGTAAAGCTACAATAGTATCATGTGTACATGTGCTGATGGGTGTATACATGATTATAAATGTGTAAAGTGTATATCAAAGTATAAGCCATTGATGAGGAAGAACTACAGGCTCCTTCATTCTCATTGGTTAAACTTCAAAGTTCAGCTTTGGTTTCTGCTTTTCCCGCCATCTTTCCTCACGAAATGCTGGGGATTGAACTCAGAAGCCTGAGCCAGCTCAGCCTGTGCTCAGCCACTGAACTACACTCTCACCCTTCAGCTTTGCTTCACTTCAGTGATTTCATAATTTTTAAGAAACATATTTTTTAAAAAATGGACCTTCACATTTATCTTCTAAGTTTTAATACTTGAAATAGTTATAGCTGATTGGTAATTTGAAAACTGCTCTCATTCCTATCAACCAGTAAGAACTATCTGTCCATAATTATTTCTTATGCTTTTGCCTCTTTCCACTCATATGTATGCCAAGAGTCTGGTGCGATTCACAGAAGCACAGTCTTAGTCTCAGGGCTGGTGAAAGTGTAGAAGCCAACAGGCCGGGTGAGAGGGAGTCTGTATACTTTGCTTCTGGCTTTGAGAAGTAGCTGACAATAAAATGCATCTTTTACTGAGCACAAGTATAAATCAGGCAAGTATGTATTCTAATTGATCTATGAAGTCAGAATTATTTTCATCTCAATTTTTCAGATGTAAGAATTAAGCCTCAAAATTAATACATTGCCTGTCACAGAACTAATAAGTAAAAGAGATGAGCATCATAGATTTTCTGATTCCCAGGGTAACTTCTCCCCAAGGGGGAGTGCTGCCTTCCTGCTCTGTGTTCTTGGAAATATCATTTTCCCTTTCTGGGCCTTTAGTTTCCTCATTAATTAAGTGGTGGGGTTTGTTTCTTTTTATTTGTCAGATTTCTTATAACTGCGGGGATTGGAGAAGGTCATTTCCCTTTTCCTCCCTCTGCCCTTTGGTTTTTACTTTTCCCAGATCCAGCTGTTAATCATTAAAAATGAAGATAGTACTCAAAGTAATGTCTGGCTGTGAGGACATGATCTGGATGTTTTTATTCTGACCTCTAAATCAGTCTGCACATCTTGCCTGTAGACTGGAATCAAAGGGGACTTGGGGGAGGAACTAGGGACTTTAATTATAGTTTTAAACAATGGATTTCCATTAAAATTGTATTTTTCTACACCTCTGGAAAATTACATTATAGATGAGATAAAGGCAGCCTTGCATTTAAATTAAGGTTTATCTTCAGGCTGGTAATCTCATTTGCTGTTTAGCAATTTTAATTCAAGTCAAGGCAGTGTAATTAGTGCCCTCAGCCAATTGCCATTCCTCATTGCTTTGTAGCTGTATTTACTGCTGTTAAGACAAGACTACTCGTGTGGAAAGTATAAGTCAACATACTAAATTATTAAAGGTGGCATACATCAATAGACACTCCCTGCGCATGCTGATGTCTCAGACGAGGAGGCTGACCATATCCTGCCCAGTGGACACAGGGACGGATGGCCAATGGGGGATGCCAGTATTTTTACATAGTGAGATATTAACTTGAGATTGTATTCTTACACCAAATGTACTAAGTCTGGCAGTAGTTTAAGGTATTTTCACTTTGTGATAAGTTTAACATAATTTAATTTAAAAATCATGTTCTGTGTGATGTGACACATTTTTTTCCACAATAAGGTATGCAGGTGTGTGTGCCTGGAGAGGGAGCGAGGAGTGATGAGAGGTTATGTGCCTGACTATGTGCATTCATAACGTAGCTTAAAACCATACTGAAAATGTCTACAGATGGGAAAAAAATAAAATTCATAAGTTGAAGTCCTGTCTGTATGCCCAATATGATGGGCAATTTTTAAAATTTATTTTGGAGGAAAATTATGTATTAATATATAGCTAGACTGTACTTATAATAAATACTAATTATGTGTATTCATAATACTAATATATATATATGTAATTGACAAATCAGGCTATATATTTGTTCATGTGCATTATTATGTGTACACACTATAGATTCCTGCTTTGAAGAACAAGTTATATTTAGAATTCAAGCTCAAACATAAATTTAAGTGTAGTTCTCTTTTCTGGTCCCTATTAACAGCTTTAATGGAAAAAGAATCTATAATTCAGTGTGCTTTGTATATGTTAAGTTCTTGAGAACAGGAGCTTTACTTAGTTTTTATTCCATATTGCCATGCATAGACCTTTTCCTGAAGCCTTTTTAGTAAGGGTTTATTGTGCTTAGTAACACAATGGAGCAATTGACAGTATCGTTCTAATGTATAAATGTTCTCCCAGTGTTATAGTCCATATACTGAATTTGTGTGTCTGATTTTCTCCATTCCAGTAGAATTATAACCATATTTACAGCCAATTCAGTTGGCTATTTGAAGAAAACTTTAACACTCAAAACACTTCTGGAGAAATATTAGCATTGTAAATTTGACTTTCTTGTCTCAGGGGGGGAAAAAGTCAAACAGTATACAGAACATATTGTTGCGATATCTTGGTCTGTGAATCTTGATGTAACAAATTTGAAAGGTAAACTGAATGATTCCATTTGAGCAGGGATAGAATTTGTTTATTCTGATAAATCAAGTCAAAGTTGACAACGAGAGTCTTTCTGATTGACTCTTAATGACTCTTAGGGATACTCAGAGATAAGGGTCCATTCAAGCCCTTGGTAGCAAACCCTAATATCTTTTAGAATCAACACTGTATGATTTAGAACACAAAAATTCAGAGTTTATCTGATGAAGCACCTTGCTCCTGTAAACAAAGTATATCCAAGTGCTTTTCTCCCCTTAATAGTAAGGGAATGACTTGAAAGATATTATTCACTATTTTGCCAGTAGCTTAGAAGAAAGATTGTACTGGGGGCCACAAGTCACAACAAAAATATCCAGAAGACTAGCTCCACACCCCTTAATACTTGGAGCTCTTTATAATCTTAGAAAGTAAATTACTATTATAAAACATGAACATAAAAATTATTACCCTCAATATCAATAAATTAGATATTATTTGCTTATGTGTCAAGGTACTGATATTTTATCTTTGAATATGTTATCTTACCTGATGTTGCATCTTTTCTTTTAAAATCCATGTAATTACTAGTTTTCGTAACTCGGAGACTGTTAACCTATCCATTCAGATTGCTAATAAAGCATAATAACCCTTTTTTGTCACTACCATGAGATAGTTGGGTACCCTGTTTTACTTAGGTTGAGGGTCTCATTTTACAATCTGGTTCAGCTATTCTTAGTGCCTGAGTCTAATCCTATTCCTAATTATAGGATTTTTAAATGAATTCCAAACTGTCATTTTAGATTGTTTAACATAGGGTCATCCATGTATTTCCTCTAGTACTTCTACTCTAGTAATCAACAGTGACTGTGACCTCCCTTATATCCAGTCACAAATATTTGCATTTCATAACTAAAGCCCTTTTTTAAAGCACAACACACATTTATTAGACTATAGATCCCTACTTTTCTCTGACCCACATCAACTTGTTGGTGACACTATTGCTAATTTTCCTGTTGGAAATCTAATGCCTGCTCTCTAAGCTTTGTTTTTCTTTTCATTTTACAAAATTGGCTAATTTTGAATTTCCTCTTGTGAAGTTTCACCAAGCTGCTGGAACAGCCACTGATTGCTCTTTCCTGTACTTCTCTGAAGCCACCTGTTACCAACTAAGGCCAGTCCACTACCATTTCTCTCTGAATTACTACAATGATCTCTCCCTACTCCCTCTTTTGCCACCACCCCAGTACGTTCTTTAGCTTCCAGAAAGATGATGTGAAAGAAGTAAACTAAGCTTCTTGGCTCAGAAACACCCCACTGGCTTCGCAGTATAAATCGTTCTTTAGCATGATTCTTGAAGGTGCTCCGTAATCTTGTCTGTATCTAATTCTCCTAGGTCATTTTCTGTTACTCACTTGGTCCTCAAAACCAGTGTCTTTTGCCTTACTATGGAACCTTTGCACACATTATTTCCTGTCTCTAACATCCTCTCCTTACAAGCTTTTACTAGTAATACGTACTCATCTTTCAGATCTCTTTGAATAAGTTATTTCTTTGGTACAGCCTATAATTTTCTCACTGAGATCTCTGTTCAGAGCACTTATCACAATTTGGAATTAATTATTTATGTGTGTGTTTCTTGCTTAATGGCTGCACAGATTGTAAGGTCAGTGTAGTCAGAGCTGTGCCCACTTCCTTCACCACTGGATACCCCAATCTCAGCAAATTGCCTCACCTGCAGTGTAGATTTGTTGGTGGTTGTGGCTTTTAAATTATTAGATGAACAGATTGCCTGCTTGGATCATAAGGTATTGCTTCAGTCTTGGTTTTCCTAGTAATATTTTTATAGACAAATCTTGTGTAATAAGATATCAGCATGCATTCCTTTGAATCCACACAGTCCTAGTGAATGGCAGATATAATGATTTTCATCTACAAAAACAAGAATAAGGACTATAAATATGCAGCGATTTGTTCCAAGATACAAAAATAGTCATGACAAGGCCAGAATTATACTCTGAGTCAGTTTGAGTCAAAAGCCGGAGCTCTTGTCACTGTGTTTTGTTACTCTCAGAAAATCCATTCTCAACTTCCCATGCTCCTTCTTCCTCTTGACAGATGGCTGCTGTTGATGCCATGACAAGTACCAGCCTGACTCCTGATGTGTACATGTGTACACCTTCTGGGTCCACAGTGCCCGCCTCCAGATGCTCTCCTGGACATGGAGATATCTTACTGTAGAGAAAGCCATAGGAAGCCTCAAGAGTGATAAGTTAGTGTACATGCTACCTATTTGCAACTTGGGTAGGTGCCAACATTTGATTATTTAGGCAGAGTCCAGGCCTCCCCTATTTGGGCGGTAGCAATGACCTAAGCAGGGCCCAAGAAAACGTACATTTGCAACCTGTATTTCAAATGGACTCATGGTCATCCTACCCTACGTGCAGTGAGCATTTAACTGCAGTAACAGTTTCTCTGAAATGCTGGTAGGGTTCACAATATGAAAAAAAAAAACATTTAGAAAAGGGTGAATACTTTATATCATGAAGCTGGATATTACTGGGCCTTCTTATCACTAGTCACGCAGAGAGTGTAGCTAGGTAGAAACAACAGACTAGAGGGAAAGCTTAGGGAGAGCCCATGAGAGATTGGACATTGTTAAAATTCAGTATGATAGCAGAGCATCAGAATTCTGATAGCAGAGCATGATAGCAGAGCATCTAAGACACCTCAGGAAGTGAGCTCGCCAGTTACATCATGGCCGTCTTCTGCTCATACCCTTGTTTGAGGTCTTTCCTCTTTCAGATTTATAGAACATGGACACTTGTTTTTAAACTGATTAAATTCTGGACAATAACCCCCATGAGAAAGTGAAAGAAATTAGTATCAAGGAAGCTAAATTGGTGAAATGAGAAAATATAAAGCGTTATTATCCAGAGACTATGTCATTGTTGGGAAGATCTAAACTATACTTAATGAACCGTAGCATTCACCTCTCTTCAGTTTGTGAGACTGCCTCTCACTCTGAATTTTTTTAGCATTGCGCTTTTCAATTTTCAATGTGTGAGACTGTTTTTAACCAATCAAATTAGAATCAAATTTGCAAGTGAAATGCCACAGTATAGAGCAGTATATTATCATGTGAAGCTGAAATATGAAACATCTTCGTTGCTGAATTCACAAATTTTATGACCCCATCCCAAAGTGTTTGGAAGAGGATTTATATTGACTATATGCATGAGGCTTATTACCCATGATGTCATTGCTCATTATTGTGTTTCCTGATTTATTGCTCAAATGCCAGCCTCAATTCTGTCTTGTCTTTTTTTTCCTTTGATGAGCAGATCTGTCCTTTAGAACTACATATTTACAGGAACAGTGCTAAACTCTTTCCTTGGGAAAAGTCAAGGCAATCCCTGCCATGTTTTTCAACTATCTACTCTATTTGGCTGGCAACCTGAAATAAAAGATGCTTGACATTAAGAGATATTTAGGACTAAGAGAAGAATTTTGAAGGGCTTCATATTTTCTATGCCACTGTATATCCTTTCTGTTATGGCACTAAGATTATCTCTGTCTTAAGTATTCCAGCCAAAAGGAAAGCAAGTATCCCCAGTAGCAATGACCTGTTAGGATGAATGTATCAGCAGTAACTGCAAATAGAATTGGGACAGATTATTTCAAAGAAGAAAGTCAAATTAATATATCTGAAGAATGCAAAGTGGCTTGTACCATCTCTCTGGGCAGCCACAGGGATCATGTTTAATTCTGTGGAATTTCACACTGGAGATTAGCTGTTTAACCTGGACCTCTCTTAAACCATTGTGCTGCTGGTGAGGACAGTAAAAGGAAACTGAAGATGGGTAGATATGATCTCGCCGTTTGGGTGTACCATCAATGGAGGGAGGGCTACTGCCCTCTGATATGCTTAGTGTAACTGAAGTAAGACCAGGGAGCATGAGAGATCTGAGCATGTCTGCTTTCTTCTCCCTGAAATAAACTTGCAGCTCATAGGTCTCTCTCCCAGGCACTTATGGAATTGAGCTTTAATGTTTCACATTACTCTTGGATTCATGAAAAAACATAACCAACTGAAGATATTTTCAATGTCTTAAGCAACTTGGAAGCCGATTTCCTACTCCTGACTACTAACTGTTCTGAGAGATTAGGAGTATTCCAGGACACAAATTAATCAGCACCACCTTCCCATTTTGATGTTTGAAAGAATAAGTAGGCAGAATCAGCATTTATTAATCTTCCTTATGCCAGACAATGTGTGAGTCACTTTACATACACTATCTCATAAGCAGGCTCTGTGATTTTCCTTCCACAGATAAGAGACTCCAAACTAGCTTCAGTTTCAGTGTCAGAGGACTGAGGTTCATTACTTCCTAAAAATGTAGCTTTACCCAGTGTTATGCTTTGCACATAAGTGAGATGTACAATTCAGGGAAGATCATCACCCCTAATTCCACTCTGTAAGTTTGTGCATGTGTTGTGTATATCACGGTGCCTGGACATTCTGAAGCAAACAATTAATTAAGACACTTGATATACTTGGTTTGATTTATTCTCTCTGTACAGGTGTCTCCTTGGATGTGAGCCATGAGACTTGAGGAAATCACAAAGATTAGGGTCCCAACAAAGTAAAAGAAGGAAGAGATTTCTGTAAAAAACGGGCCTATCAGCCTTTATGTTTGAGAATGTTTAGTCATGTTTTATCAGATTCACAAGATTTCTTTTTCTAGCCCTGGAAAAGTGTTCAGCAAACATGCCAAGTTTCTTAATATTCCAATATGCAGGGCCAATTTTGCCGTTAATGTATATTCACTCTACTCCTGAGCTTTTTTTTAGGAGATGTTTTTGCCGAGTTGTCATTATTTTTCTAATTGCCCAATTTCCTCTTCTCTGTTAAGCACTAATTAATGAATGAGCCCAGGACTACTGCCTTTTTGGAGACAACATTAATCTCCTGCCCTCTCTAAATTTTAATGGACCTAATTTATCCCTATTACCTACATCCTTCGCTACCCCAGCTAAGCGAGGAAAACATTCTCATTCCTTCAGCCTGACCATCACTCTCCGTCCTTTATGTTCTAATTTTCTTACTAACTTGGACTGATCCTGCCTGGCTTTCTTTATGTTTACTTTTCACCAGGAGCAGGCTGTGCATGTTATAAAAGTGTCTTCCTTCCCTGCATCTGTGCTGTTTTGTTTCCTTTTCTCGCTAGTCCTCTGCAGGACTGTGGCCAGCTGATGGGTTAATTAATCACCTAACACCCATCCAGAAATAGGCCCTCGGGACACTGAGGCATCAATATTGATCTCCGTAAACCAGCAATCTAAGAGGAAAAATCCACAAAGATTCAATTCTAATCAAGTGAGGTATAGACAGTCATATAAATCAGAAACGGATGTGAGAGAAACACAGAGGATGAGCTCTCGCTCTGGCTCGGGGAGAGGGGAAACTTCCTGGAGAGACTGCCACGTGGGATGATTACCCATCTGACAGAGGTAGACACATGGATTGGATCCCAGAGTTTATTTGTATCTGTAGCAAACTTGATAATCACTAACTTGTTTTTCCTTGCATTTTCTTTATACAACTCAGGAATACTGCCATTAACAAAATGTTACAAGGTACTTTAGAATATGTTTATGAAAAACAGTGTATTAATTAAAATGAAGCAAAGTACAACAAATTAACCCAGCCATAATTTCTGGAACAAAGAACTTAGCTTCTTAGCAAGTAAATAAAGAGCTACCAATAAGACCTGAGCTGATGGTATTGGTTTTTAAGGGCTTGTAAAGCCTCTCCTAAGATCATATCAGATACTATAATGACATTCTTGGCCTGATGACATTCTGTACTACCATTAGATTAGAAATAAGAAAACCTAAAGGGCTTCTGAGTTCTTTAAAGAAACATGTCTTTACTCATTGGAAAAAGTGACTCTTTAACGCCAGAATAATGAAAAGAAAGAGCCACAAATCTGAACTGTAAAATAAATTAATAATCTCTGTGAAAATCAGTAGAGACTGGGGCAGAAATAATGGATATTTAGTTATCTCTCTGACTCTAACTGTTGCCCCTGCATTCTGAGGGCACCATAATTGGTGTTAACGGTGATGCCCCAGAATCAACAGAAAAAGACTCATCTAGATTAAAGGAATTTTATTTTAGAAGGTGAGAAAATTTCCACTAAAACTGGACTAAATGGAACACAATTGTCTTCTTAGCATCAATAAAGTTCAGTCAACAAATAGCCACACGTTTAATGTGGATCATCATGAATGTGCATGTGTGTGTGTGTGTGTGTGTGTGTGAGAGAGAGAGAGAGAGAGAGAGAGAGAGAGAGAGAAAGAATGTAAACCTGCTATCTGTTGCAGTTTCCCTGACAAACATCTACTTGTGACACCCTTTTGGATTTCTTAAGGCACTCCTGAAGTAGAAGGTAGTCCTGATTGTTTCAAAAGAGAAAACAGAATTTTTTAACATAAGCAGTATTTTCTTAAGATTAGAGGGGGCTGGGGATATAGCTCAGTGGAATAAGCGCTTGCCTAGCAAGCGCAGGGTCCTGAGTTCGATCCCCAGTAAAAAGATTAGAGCATTTTTCTCCTTTTTATAATTTCTAAAGAGAAAAGGCTTGTTTAAAAATCTAAAGTTGTGGATCCGGGGAAGATGGCGACCGGGTGAGCAGCAAGGGAGCGAACCTCCTTAATAAACACCACCAGCTCGAGACAGACTTGGTGAGCGTGAATGC